>CM031371.1:48496516-48664409 GCA_018208015.1 Medicago ruthenica | reverse complement strand
GCATTATAAATAAATAGTAGAGTAATAGGACATAGAAGGTATTAGGATTAACTTTCATCAATCAAACATCGTTTGTATTCGATTGATCATAAATACGGATTCTAGCTTTTTCTTATATATGACATTATTACGTATTGCTCAACAACTTCATTGATTTCCCAAATGAAGTCATGAGATCGATTGTATCGTTTAATCGATGATTTCTCAATCTATTAAACGATTCAAAAGCTTTATGATCCAATACTATAATGTAATTATCAAAACCAAATCCCATTTCTAGAATTTCTTATCTTGATAGAAAATCATTCTAAACCTAGATTCAAAAGTCTTTTTCAACAACATTTAAATCAAACATAAGATTGAAAAGCAAGAAGAAATTCAATGGTATATAAAAATGCTAGAATCATATATTTAATAACCAAAAGTTTACAACATGGAATGATTGATTACCTATTAATCCCAACAAAGGAGATTAGTTGATCATTGTCATGACAACTATTGCAAAATAAGAAAGGAAGATGAAGATATAGTAGAGCTTGATGTCTCAAAGCTTCTCAATGTCTTCTTCAATCCAAATCAATTTGCTATTTGAAGTTTTTCTCCTTCTATGCCTATTCTCTCTCTTAGATAACAACTATTTTGAGCTCTGGAAAATATTAAATCTCAGAAAAAACTATCTATCCTGAAAATGAGCTTCAAAATCTATTTATATGCTGAGAAAATGCTCGCTCGCTACAAGCGACCAGCCTGTCGCTTGTAGCGAGGAAGTCAACTGGCCAATCATAGAGCTCCACGTCATCCATCAGCATTAAACCGCCCTCTGGTCGCTGTAGCGACAAGGTCTGTCGCTACAAGCGATGGATCTTTGAAATTCCCTGCCTAGGCTCGCTTCAAGCGTCCAGTTCATCGCTTCAAGCGATGAACTCCTGATAATCCCTGCCTAAGCTCGCTTCTAGCGATGGAAGCTGCGCTTCAAGCGATGAAAACCTGGAAATCCCTGCCTATCCTCGCTACTAGCGATGGCTTCTGCGCTTGTAGCGATGGCATCAAGAAAAGCTTCATTCTTTTGCATCAATCAGGTCCAAGCATGTATTTCCTGCATAATCACATGGGGTAAGGCTTAGGATCACAATAGTTGCATTTTTAACACAAATATGCTCTAATCCTAAGGTAACTTGCAAAACAAGTAATCATAAGTGCCCTAAAATGTATCAAAATATAACAACTTTTAGGCACTTATCACCTTCTATGAAGGCTTTTTTCCCCTTGCATGGACTTCACGTCTATGATTGGTACTTTTCTTTCCTCAAAGGTTACATATGCACCCTTATCTTTAGCACTAGATTCAACTCCACCTCGAGTAACCTCTTCACTTAGATCGTTAGGGGATACTTCTTATTTTCTTTCCTCTTCACTTGGATTCTATTCTTCCTTAATCTTTCCTTGCCTTTCGAATTTTCTCTCCCACCACTCTGGTTCCTTCTTTTTCTTAGGAACTAACTTGCAGCTTCCTAGTGTCTGTGCTTCCTTAATTTTTCGAAGTTCACGTTGTTTAGAGAGAAACTTGTCCAAAAACCTTATTTAGATAGGATTATGATCAAGAGCAGCAAAAAAAAAGGTAGAATAACGTTTATATTTTCCATAAGTTCCAAGAGTACTTGTGTTTTCTTCACCTTTCTCTCTTTCTTTTTCGGTTTCTCAGCTTGCACAATCACAAGCGTCAATTGACCTACATGTTGTTTTGTCTTACCTTCTTCCTTACCGTCAATTCCCTCTTGCTTTTTTTCTTGACCACACTTCCCATTCACAACCATCTTGCACATTTCTATTCTTGAATTTTCGATGTTAGCGAGTTGTGTAGAAATCTGCCCAATTTGAGTCTCTAAGTTCTTGATCGAAGCCTCAGTGTTCCTTTAGATTTTTCTTGATTCTTCGAGATTGCTTCAATATGACTTTGAGTAATCTTCATGTATTGGGTTTGAACTTATTCAAGATTTTTCTTTAGATGTTGTTGTTTGGTAGCTTATAGTGGTTGGAAGTTGTTGTTTCCACCCCATTAAATTTTTGATGGTTTGGCCAGGCGGAATTGAAATTGTTAGAGTAAGGATTCCTTTGTTGTCTCGTAAAAGCATACATGTACTTAACTTGCTCCTCAGGTAACCCAAAACTTGTTGGAAGGCATGCACCACATTCACGAGCTTGCTCACAAAAGTCACAAATTATACCGTTCGTTGACAGCTTGGTCACCTATTGCGCTTCCAACTTCTTAGCTATTACTTCTAACTTGTTGCTAAGAAGTTTGTGGTTTGATAGTAAGGTATCATGAGTTTTGAGCCTTAGAACTCCTTTCTTCTTAACAACACCACTATCATTACTTTGGGAGCGGTATTCGTTCAAAGACATGTTGTCAATCAACTCTCGGATTTCTGCGGCTGTTTTGTTCTTCATGGTGCCGATTTTTGAAGTTTTCATCCCTTTTTCGAGCGTTCTTCCGTCTTGAAATGTCTTGGCACTTGGGATGAATTTTCCCCAACTTGTATTCTCTTCAAAAACCTTCTAAGGACCACTGATCTTCATTCTTCCTATCCTCGATCCTTCACGTCATGTCATGTTTTGCCGATTTACATGATTTCTCACTAAAATGACTCAAAACACCTATGAAGTTGCATGGTTTAGGATAAAAGTGAATTACAATGACTCAATTGAAAATAATACAAAATGTTCCTCAAATCATAGATAACTCCTCTAAATGACCTCTTATTTGCCTTCAAATGCAAATAAAATAACTAAAAACATAGCCTAAAATATCATATGATGCTCCGTCATCAATGATCTTGAAAGGATTTACATTTTTGCTAAGGCATTCAAATGCTCCATTTATTAAAGAAATACTATGGCAGCCTCCTATTCTGAACTTGATCAAATGTAATATTGATGAAGCTTCATCAGGAAACCCTGGTCATTCCTCTTGTGGTGGAATCTTCAGAGATTGTAACTCAGAGTTTCTTGGTGCTTTTGCTTATAATCTTGGTTACTCAAACTCTTTGAATGTTAAGCTTATTGGAGCTATGTATGCAGTAGAGATTGCTTACCAGAAAGGATGGACTCACCTTTGAATTAAAATTTACTTTATGCTTATTATCTTGGCATACAAGTCAATGAAAATATTTCCATGGCATCTCCAAAATAGATAGGAAAATATACTTCATTATCTCTCAACTATATCTTTTATGGTCAATCATATATATAGAGAGAAAAATCATTGTGCTGATAAGTTAGCCAACATAGACTTATCTTTAGTTTCTTCTGCTTGGTTGACTCAGATGGCTTTGCAAGTTAGGAAAGACTATACTAGAAATATGTTAGGTCTTCCATTTCTTTTGTATCTCTTTTCTTTTATGAATATATTTAGGGGGCTTCCAGCTCCTTAGGCTGCAAGTTTCTGTTATTTAAAAATAATAATACTCCCTCCGTCCCTATTTATAGGAGTAGTTTACAAAAAAAATTGTCTCTAAATATAAGATCATATACAAATTCTTAAATGCATTGATTACTCTTTTTTCAAATATACTCTTTATTAATACTATCAATTTGTCTTGGTATATGAAAAGTTAACATTAAATATATATTTAATTTAGGGTAATCTAGTAATAGTCACACACATTTGAGACAACTTTTTTACTTCAACAACTTTTCTTAATACACGTGATTTTTGTAAACTACTCCTATAAAAAGGGACGGAGGGAGTAATTTATTGAAAGTTAGGACTTTGTCTTTTGAGATCATAGGCCTATAAAATTGTTAAACCCATATCTAATTAAAAAAGATCAGAAGTGAATAATTAAATTCGAAAAGACTTAATAAAGTATGGAAAAATTGACATGTACGTCGTGCAAAAAACGTTCTACGAAACAAATGCTCTTAGGCTGTAACTAACCTCGAATTAATAAGGGTACCACGCGTGAATATGTTTAGCATTTGGCCATTGCACAAACTTGGAAATATGAACAAAAATAATGCAAGAAACCATTGCAATCCTTAATGCCTTGATTCAAATTTACACGTGACTTAAATAGATCATCATAAGAAATGTACACGAGAATTAAATGCAGTCAACATTGATAGTGTACACATGACTTAATGCATCCAACATTGGAAGTGTACATACGAATTAAATGCATTCAACATTGGAAGTGTACACATGAATTAAATACATAACACCGGTAATCCGTGGGTGATATAATTTTGTTGTAGTGGTTTCTAAAACAACTTACGTGACCTAATGTGAGGGTTTGAGAGGGAAATCAGGTTTTAGCGGAATTAGGGTTTTGGAAAGATTACTTCATAATAACTAGACTTTTGCGCACGGGTCTATTATAAAAATGATCTTTAAATTATGGGTCTTGCTAATAAGTGTCCTTAGGGCACTCTTTAAAATTTCCCGATGAAGAAATTATTCTTTAAAAAAGGTTAACACTTCAATTTCCGTTGCATTAAATGCACAATTTTCCATAAAAAAAATACTCCCTCCGGTCCTTATTATAAGAAAATTTTCAAAAAAAAAAAACTTGGTCCTATTTATAAGAAAATGTCACAACTTTTAAGGTGTAGTTATTGCTTAAAAGACTTTTTTATCCTTCATTTAATGTTTGTCTTTTCAATATTAGTGGATGTATTTAATGTTTCACAACTTTCTATAGGGGTATATTTGTAAAATTATTTAAAAAGTTATAACAATTAATGATTATATTGGTTTTGATGTTTTTTGGTTTTTCTTCTTATAATAAGGACCGGAGGGAGTACCAGTTAAAGTCTTTAAAGAGTATCCTTAGGGCACTCGTTAGCATTTTCCTTTAACTAGGCTTTTGACCCGTGCGTTGCACGGGTCTGATATCTGAAATTATTAATATATTATTTAATCAGACACATGTATTGAAGTTGGGGGGTTGCATAGCTCAACTGATTTGAGTTAAGAAATAAGGAGTCGAATGTTTTATGTTCAAACCTGAACGAAGAAGAAAAAATTAATCTAACAACTAACCACTAATATTTGTCATTTAAAAAAAATGACATGTATTGAAGCATTACCTTATTTTTCAAATACTATAAAGAAAAAAGAATATAGTATTATAGGTTGCTTATTTAATTTAAGCGTAGATCACATTTTATTTTAATACATATGATATATTTGATAAAATGGATACAAAGTCTTCGATACAAAACAACTCTAATAGAGTTCCACCAATCAGCCAAGACTACACCAGTTAGAGACTCCTCACTCACCAAATAAAATACAAAAAAAAAAAAAACAACTTTGGTACAATATAAAACAAATAACTACACCAGTTAGAGACTCCTCACTCCCCAAATCAAATAAAAAAAAACAACTTTGGTACAATACAAAACAACTAAACTCTAATCATTAAATGTCTATGACACAACAATTTTACAACATGACATTATGCAACCATATCACTCAGGCCAGTAAGTAGAAAACCAATTGCTGAAATAATAAATGACAGAACCAATGTTGCATTGCTCAAGAAGGTTGCACAACTTCATTATCAACACACCAAAATGCACAAAACAACCTCAACAATGATTAAAGAAGCGGACATGAACTGATAACCCTACAAAACAAAACTGCAGCTGCACAGACAGCTAGAAAAGCAATTCAAGCAGAAAAAATTCACACCAGACCTGCTAAAAACAACATGAAAGGCAGCCAACACTAAAAGAACTAAAACAGACTTACCGCCGAAACAGAAAAGTACGAAATGCATCAGCACTCAAACAAAAAGTAGTTACTCCAAAACCCTCAACTAAACTCAGCTCCTTCCCATACTATCAAACAGGTCCCATGACCACACATAAAATAAGCATGGAGAAATTTGACTTTCAAAGAATGATATATTTTTTAATTTTAAATGCTAAGATAGAATAGTACAGTATATGCATAAATATACAATAGTAACAAACACCCAAACATAGATACTAATACAACCATCCCCTTAAAGGCCAACATGCAAAATTATGAAGGAAAATAACCATATGACTAAAACTTAGCATCTATAATGAAGACAATCTTGGGTTTTGTTTAGTGTCTCACCCGATATTTACTGGAATGGGTGAGAAAGATATAGTTGAGAATTAATGCAATTCAAAAAATAAAGATGGAAATGTGAGAACAGAGATGAGAAATAATTGTTTTTAAAAGAGATAAACATAAAAATGATAATTCAGGAGAAAAGGTTAACAGATGCAACTATTTCTTTTTATGCTTCTTTTCCTTCTTCTCCTTTATTAAGAAAGAACTCCCCTCATAATCCGCCATTTAACCGCATAACCAAAACACCAACGTATACACTCATTCTCTTTATATTTCTTTACAATCAAACTTTGAAGAGAGCCTGGGAAGTTATTCTCCCTAAAAGCAACAAAATTTATCAGATTAAAATAATTTTGAATGGAACATGTGCTGCAAGAAATTTCTACTAAATCATCTCCTTTCATCAAATGCTTGCATAACAAAAGACAATAATATTTAATTTAGACAAACAATACCTCCAAATTCTGTTATTATTTTTCAAACACAGAATGACATTGCTTCTCAAAGTGCAATATCACATTAAATAATGATTCAAACATATTATAATCTCAATAAAATATGAAAATATGCAATGAATCTCTTAACACGGTTCTATTAAGGCCTTAATGCATGGCAGTAGTGAACCTTTACTGACTATAAGCTTTAGGGCTCAACTTGAAGCAACCTTATTAAATTTATTTTAGAAACAAAAAGAATAGACTGCAAAAAAGTAGTGCACCTTAACATGTCATTGTTGTTATTGGCTAAAAATCAATTTTGAAACAACTGATAAACCTCTTTTTAGTGATTGTTTCCTTCATTGATAAACCTCTTATTCCTCTTTTACCAGTGCATCCACATTATGCTGTCAAAAAGAATTAGCACCAAATGTAGTTTTTAGAATAAGAGAAAAGAACAATAAACCTTCAATTGGTGCCGCCGTTGGCCACTTTGAACACTCCGAAAGAGAAAAACATAGAGGAAGCCGAATTTGATTAAACATTTGGCGGCATCGATTCAGCACTGGAGAGAAGCAAAATTCATTTACATGGTAGAGAAGTATTGAAGAGAGGTCTTCCAAAAAAAATCCAACAATAACAAATGAAATAAGAATTATAATATTCCAAAAAGAAGTATTAGCTAAACTGAGTTTATATTTTACTTACTTTGATCTTGAGGTCGATTTTCTTCCTTAATGCTTCCTGTAAGAATGTATAAACTGACATCGGAACCTTTTGCTAATAGCCACTGTTGCAAAAACTTTGTTCTTCGGAGATCTACTAATATGTATTTTGTAGCAACCCTTTTTAGAAAATAAGAAATTTCTTCTTGCATAACATTTAGCTGTTCAGATTTTAAGAGACATGTTGCTAGTTGCTACTTATTCTAAAATTCATTAATTGACCATAATTTTGTAGATAAAAATTACTTGTTCTTTTTAGACATGTGAATGAAACAATGACTAAAACACACATTTAGACATGAAGAATGTAATAGGAGTAGAGACAGTTTCAAATTCTAAATCTAAAACACACATTTGTTTTTTTTTTTGTTACTAAAACACACATTTGTAATACAAAAAGAACACAAGTGTTGAAAGTGAAATCTAATGAGACATTCAATCAAACATGTAAAAGGAGAAGTAATTAAAGCTAATAAACTTCAACAAAAGGTGATTAAATAAAAATAAATGCATGGAAGAAGATAACACTCACTCTAGATCAGGAATCAAGTCACTGCAGATAATCACCATCGCATAAACTGCCACTCAAGCCGCAACATGAAATTACCACCACATAAATCGGCACCGCTGGCCTTCTTCAGACAACCACCATGAGAATAATGAAATTAATGTCTCTAAAGCTGCATGAAGCCTTTTTTCGGCAACCTGACACAAATAGGATAATCAATAAGAAGAATTGAAAAAGAAAATGAGATTGGTGGAGATCAAAGATATCTAAAAATAAGGGAGAATGCAAAGGGCACATACAACACAACATCAAACATTGTTTACCTTCTTCTATCACAAAAAGTTTCCGTTTTTAGAATCACTCATGAATCAATAGATAAATCCATCGTGAAATTTCCCCAATCTCCTCTAAAATCTAAACCTTACTTAGAGAAAAAGGGGATTTCAGAAATCAAATTGAAAATAATGATAATCAGCGTTTCAAAGAGCCGGATAAAGAAGGTAACTTAAGTAGTGGAAAGGTAGTGGATGAAGATTCTTGCACTTTGGGAGAATATGAGAACAACATACTTGTGGATTGCAATGTTTTCGTCGGAGCAAGTGGATAGCTTATCCTTCACAACCATGATAGTTTTATGGACGACAATTGTTTGGAATAGTGCAAACACACAAAATTGCTATTGTTGATGCTGCGCCATGCCTTCGAAGAAAATCTTTGGCTGAGCAAACATTGGTAATTGAGACTATGGAGCAAAAATTTAATTCTAGTTGTATTGAGCTGCTCAAGTCTAATAGCAGTGCCAAACTAATTTTTTAGCCACGTGCAAACCTATTGATAGGCATTTAATAACTCTGCGTGAGAGAGAGCAGACAAACATACATGAAGCCGCCCTTGTGGATTGTGCCATTATTTGAAAACTATCAGCAATTAATTAACCAAATTGGTGGGTAAGTTTTGATAGTTTAGGGAGAAATGTGTCATTTTGGGTGTTAGGGTTGCATTAGGGTTAGGGATTCATGTAATCAGACTGCATAAGATTTATAGTAAGTTAGATTATTATTATGTACCACATTTATATTTTATTGCAATAATACAATCAAATATAATGATATAAAACACATAATTTCATCAAAACTTTCACTTTAAGATCATGGGGTCCTTTTATTTGCATCAACAGTATCATCTTGGCCACCAATGCGGTCCTTTCTTGGTGTACTTCTACATCTCTTGACAACTTTATGCTTCTCAACTGTATCAATCATAGTGAATTGGGTTTTGTACTTTTATTTAAGTGTTTAATTGCTTAGTATAGATAATATAAGCTCGACGAAATTTAAGTAATTGTGACTCAAGTTTTGATTGGTTTATATGACTTTATTTCAACAAAAGTAGCCTAACTTTTAATTGAGTTTTTGCTGCATGGTGTAATACGAAAATTGCATGCTGATGAATCACTACTTGATCATTTTTTATAGACCATAAGATATGCATAAGTTCTATGGAAAGAAGCAATCAAATGATGTAGGGGTTCAGTGTTGTGTATGGCACTGAAGTTTACAAACACCTGCATTGATAGTCATAGCATAACAACCATTTATTTTGTAGACTATGCATGCTACTTCAAGTCGTCCTATAATATTAAGCATGCCACTTATAGGCATCCTACACATTAAAAATTCATGGGAATGGTTGTTCACATTGATTAAGACAAATAGCAATATCAGACAATAAAACAGATAACATTAATTGTTAGTTAGGTGGTTCAAATTAGTTGCATGGTTGGATAATTACAAACCAAAGTATTTGGTAATGATAATTTTAGAGTTACTGGTTGTGCATTTACTCTAAAATGCTGTTGACTTTTTTTACTCAGTACTGTAGTGGTACCAATGCACAGATAGCTTAATCAAACTGTTGTTTTAATTTTTGCCGAAAATGCTGCTTAATCATTATAATGCACAGATAGCTCAATCAAAATACTCGATATTAATATGCATTTGAAGTTAGATCTTTTGATGGAAGTGTAAAATATGTAGTGGAACTATAAGTATTAACTAAAGCTATCTGTGAGAGATGAGAAGATTTTCAGTAAGATAACCACAATTCTATTTAGAAGATTTCCACAGATAGCATTCCTACTAAGATAACAACAATTCTATTTAGAAGATTTCTGCCAGCAAAAAAGAAAAGTTCATAAGGGGGCAAAGATTGAGAACTTGATTTTAGAGTAAATGAATGGAGAAAATAAGTGAATTATTTTAGGAACCTCATAATAAGTACAATTAAGAAATTGATTTTAGAAACAAAAAGCAATTTTATAATCAAACAGAATGCATAAATAGAGAAGAAGTTCACAAACAAAACAAAAAACAACAAAAACATTGGAAAAAAAACATGAATGAAGGGAGAAAATAAGTGAGTTGCAAACATTTTAAATTAAGCAATCCTTCTGCTGCTTCTTGCATGTTGCTTGCCATGATAAAATTGTTCATAACCGAATTCATTTACACCAAATTGAGTTCTAGGCAGATTGCATTTCGGCTATATTTTCTATAGATGCAAGTAATTCCTCTTCCTCCCAAGGATTTTCCTTTATAGTATAGTAAGAAAGCATCACAGACATGTTGAGCACTGTGTCTTATTAATGCGCTGCCTAAATATGCTAATGCATGCACTCTCTACGTAAATAGATATAACCTTGAGCCTCTCAATTCATTAAAGCAATGTTAGTAACACGTGCAAAAATAAATATGAGAGTAAAAGGTATTGATATGGTCAGGGTTAAAGCTATTGTATTGGAAGATTACATGCTCTAGATTGTACTACAACATTCGTTCCTTTTTAATTGCCACTTTTTAACATCTTACATAAACCAAGACAATTAATAAATGTCACTACTTTTGATACAATAATTTATACTTTTATTATAATACTCCCTCCGTTCCTTTTTAAGTGTCTCTTTTGAAGAAAATTTTTGTTTCTAATTAACTGTCACTTTCAAAGTTCAATGCAAAATTAAATGTTGTTTTACCAATATTACCCTTAGTTATTTATTGCGGAGAGAGAAATATATGAAATGAGATATTAAATGAATAAGGTCATTATAGTAAAAGTATAACTTATTGCACTAAAAGTAGTAACATTTATTGATTGTCTTGGTTTGTGTAAAATGTCAAAAAGTGACAATTAAAAAGGAACGGAGGTAGTAGTCTTATTCATTTAATATATTGTCTCATATATTTCTCTCTCCGTAATAAATAACTAAGGATAATATTGGTAAAACAATATTTAAAGTTGCATTAAACTTTGAAAGTGACAGTTAAAAAGGAACAAAAATTTTCTTCAAAAGTGACAATTAAAAAGGAACGGATGGAGTAGCAATTATGGCACTATTTTTTAGTAGGCATTTGTTAGAAGCATGTGCTTTTTTCAATGACATGTTAAACATGTGCAATTAAAGTGAAGGTGGAGGAGAAAGCATGCATTTGGCGGGCTAGGGCTTGCATTATGGCCATCAGACTTAATTTCATTTTTAGCATGTAAGAAGTAAGATAAGATGTAGTGTACACAATCTGATTTCAATTTTATTATGGTCATGACAAGGGATAAATACATGCAATAATTGATAGATAGAACAGCTATACTTACCCAAATAACACCATGAGTATCAGCAAAACCAAGTACTAAATACCAATACCATGAAACCTGCACAGTAAGTATAGATGCAAAACAAGATCTTGAAAACTCCAATAATTAAAGGGTTTGTCTAACATGTGCAACATTGCACATGTTAAAGCAACTAAAAATGGAAACTTTTTATTGAAAAACAACAATTATTTATTAAAAAGATGTATATTTAATATTAGATGCACAAGTTTCAATGCAAACTTACCTTTTTGAACTTCTTAACATGTGCAATGTTGCACATGATAGAAAAACCCATAATTAAAATCATTATGAATAAGGAATAAATTTCAAGATATTCATATGCATGCTAGCTAGATCCAATAAACCAAAGCTAAAGATCCATATGTAAAACGGCTTCGAGTTAAAGGGTATCAACACCTATATACATAGCAACAAATCAATACTTTCTTTTTTAAGATAGTAACAATATTCCAAACCAAAACATAATCAACATCAACAAATCAATATCTAAATATCTAAACAAAAGGCCCTTTTCTAAATAATTTGTAGCAAGAAAAATTAAACATTTATTCGTCTGGCAGACCCTTTACCATTATTCCTCAATAGCTTTCATTCATATTCATCATCAACATCAACAACAACATCATCTATCAATGGACTACTTCCATATTCAGCTGCAGTGGTTCAGCAAATATGTTATTCACTACATTAATTGTTAGCAATCAATTCACATATTTGTATTTAAAAAACAAGACCATGTGTGGTTATAGTAAATCATGATTATAAAGTATCAATCATTTTATTAACATCATTCCTACCAAGAAATGAACCTGTTACAATACACAATAGTAAAATTTGATACTCGTTTGTATCTCTAAAAACTTCTTCCGCTGCCAACCCGAACCAAAATATGTTCTTCTGAGAATTCGAGTTGTTTCAAATGAATCAGAGCCAAACCCGGATTTTTTAGTTTTGAAATTAAAAAAATAGCATACAATTAAAAATAAAAGAAATTAATTACAATTGATTTCAAAGAAAGGGTTGATAGACCATAAAAATAAAAATAACAAAGCAAATAATACATAGACCATAAAAAATAAATATTGTTTTATAAATAGAATTAAAAAAACTACACTAAAATAAATTATGATTTAGAGGTAAACATTTACATTACATAGAAATAAATAGATTTATTTGAGGCACGTAAATGTCTTGAAAAGTAATCATAAATAAAAATATATTTTTTTGGTGATAGAATGGAATAAATAAAAATAATAAGTGAATTAAAAATATATCACAAAAAAACATTTTACGAAATATATTGATATAAAAACAAAATTTACTAGTATTTAAAAAATATATTATCAGATGATCAAGTATTTGAAATAAAATAATGGTAATAAAAAAGTACTAAATAAATTGTACCAAAAAAAAAAACTTACTGAATTAATCGTGTGTATTTTCTTGATTCTTCCACACGAATTATGAATTACTATGGCCTTTTTTCTTTGAGCACAAAAGATTAAGACCAAAACCAACTAATATACCAATTATTCTTGATGAGAAAAATAGGTCAATCAGTATGTTAATCCAAATGAATAATAAATTGTAGGATTTTTTTATAAGCCATGAGATGGTTCATGCATCAAGAAGAAGTAACGACATTCCAACTAGGTTAGCATGCTGATGACACCCCTATCCTATGTCGTCAATCTCAGAAAATTTTATTAAAAAAAGATTAAAAGTATATACAAGAGGGGGGGACCAAACCAAAACCCTCAAAGCAAAAAAAAAAAAAAGAATAAAAAGACGACAATCTAAGGGGATCTAAATTTAGGCAAACCACATTTGTCCCTAAAGAAATCAACGCGAATATCCAGAGACAACTCATTCAACCAAACCAAGCCCTGAACCGAATGTCCCATATATTAGCAAGCTTATTAGCGCAACAATTGTCTTCACGGTAAATACGGGAAGTTATAACCTGAACACCTAGGCGGATAGCATTATGCCACCAAATTCGAATATAATTTGGCACAAGAGAATTTTTTTTTTGAATATCAATAAAATACTAGTTGAGTCACTTTCTAACCAAATGTTTCTCCACCCATTCTGAGTTGCATACTCCATTGCCCAAATAAAACCAAGAATTTCATGTGAAAAACCGAGAAGTTATGATCTCGAAATATACCTCCACAGGAGGCATGATCTCATATGACAGAACCATATGCATTAACCTTCAGCTAGGGAGGAGTTGGAGGCTTCCAATGCACCATCAAAATCTCCATGGTCTATCAAGACAAAGAGCCACATTTTCAATACCAAATCTGCCATTTCACCAAGTAAAGAAAGACCCCGAGCTAGAGCAATGAGTTAACAAATTGGCATTAGTCCCATGTAAAAAATCAAAACAAGATGTGTAGGTGGAAGCCTATGACCACGCTTCTCATGAGCACCCAAAACAGCATTAAAGCCACCAGTAATCAACCAGGGACCCTGAAAACAACCTTGAAGATGGGTGAGGTCTGCCCACAACTCATGGCGATTCAAGTACAAAGTGCTATCATAAACAACCGCTATATACAAGATGCTGATGACAAGAAAGCTCCAAATTAATACATTGTTCAGAGACAAAAATAACTAAAGGATTAATAAATTTCCCCAAAGAGCCAAAAAATTAGACAACAAGGAATTTCTATTATTTATGCAATATTTCATCATACCAATACTTTGCCAATACCATGGAGGAACTTGAGCAAAAGAAATCATAGGCTCCACAATAAAGAGCAACATAGGTTTGTGAGACAAATAATTTTTTTTAAGAGCAACTTGCGAATCAGAGTTACGTATACCTCTAATATTGCAATAAAAAAAATCATTGGGCAGGTGGATATGGTTCCCCCTTGGAACGGATTCGATATGCTCCTTTTCCAAGTTGTTGTTTCAATTTTTGCTTCTGTTCCTTAGTTAAAAAATGAGTAAAGGGCTTTTCTGTAGATTCTTTGTCATATGCTCAAATCATGCGCACCAACTAAGTATCCTTCTGCGTATTCAGACAAAGATGGCGGGGGGTGGACTTGAGTGCATGACACATATTCTTCTTGAGATGGGGACGAATTCATATCTGAGTCAGCAGAAATTTCCACATTAGCAGCTTATGATGATTTATCCAACAAATCAAGGGTTAATACCGTTTTTGGTCCATGTAATATGAGCGAATTCGGGTTTTAGTCCCTGTAAAAAAAAATTTAGATTCTGTCCCTATCATTTCAGATTCTTCCACCTTTGGTCCCTCACTTAAACTTGTCAGCAGAATCTGCTGACGTGGCACGGTGATTATGTAATTTTAATATTTTTTTAATCCACCTAGAATTTAGAATTATTTTCATTTTTTAATCCACCTACTGCAAAATTTCCACCGTTTCTATTTTTTTTCTTTCTTATTCTCCTTGTTCTTCTTCTCTTTCGCTTTTTTCTTTCTCTTCTGTGTTGTTTTTCTCTCCTTTTCTGAAAATATCTTTCCACCGTTTTGAAGCTGAGAAAGTTGAAGAAGAAGATTCTATTATAATAGGTGAAGATTCGGGTTCTGGACCCGGTTCAGGATTTGGGTTATGAGGTGATGGATCTGAGTTTGGTGTTTGAGGTGGTGGGTCGGATTTATTTGCGGCGGGGAGGAGGTGGAGCGGAAGGATAACACCAACGACGAAAAGTTCGTCGGTCGTGTGAAGATTTGGTTGTGGATTACGATTAGTTCTATTTGGTGATAAATTTTCGATTTGAGAAGAAGAAAAAAGGGTTGTGTTATGGGTTTGGGATTTCAGAAGAAAAGAAGTTGAGAATTGTGATTGCTTGCAGGGATTTCAAGTATGCCAGTCACTTGGTGGAGGAACTGGATCTGGAATGGGAACCCTTCTGATTTCAAAGATCAGGGAAGAATACCCAGACATGATGATGCTTACTTTCTCTGTTTTCCCTTCTCCTAAGGTTTCTGACATTGTGGTTGACCCCTACAATGCTACCTTATCTGTTCACCAGCTTGTTGAAAATGCAGATGAGGTTATGGTTCTTGACAATGAAGCCTTGTATGACATTTGCTTCCGAATTTTGAAGCTCAACAACCCTAGCTTTGGTGATCTGAATCATCTGATATCAGCAACTATGTCTGGTGTCACCTATTGTTTGAGGTTCCCTGGTCAGCTTAACTCTGATCTTAGGAAGCTTGCTGTGAATCTCATTCCATTCCCGCGTCTTCACTTTTTCATGGTGGGATTTGCTCCTTTGACCTCACGTGGCTCCCAGCAGTACAGGACTCTGAATGTCCCTGAACTCACCCAACAAATGTGGGATGCAAAGAACATGATGTGTGCTGCTGACCCTAGGCATGGGCGATACCTCACTGCTTCAGCCATGTTTAGAGGCAAGATGAGTACCAAGGAGGTTGATGAACAAATGATGAATGTTCAGAACAAGAAATTTTGATTGTACTTTATTTTTTTTGTTTTTTTAAATAATGTTAATAACAAAAAACTATGTGGAATTAATTTAATTTCATAAAATATGAAAACAACCCAGTCAGCTTGCCAACTCAGCAGATTCTACTGACAAGATTAAGTGAGGGACTAAAAGTGGAAGAATCTGAAATGACAGGGACAGAATCTATTTTTTTTACAAGGACTAAAACCGGAATTTGCTAATATTACAGGGACCAAAAGCGGTATTAACCCACAAATCAATGTCATCTGGGGTTGTTCCAGTGATGGTAACTAAAGTTGTGTATTTTCAATATTTGTATCTCCCTGTGTATGCTCCTTAACATGTTCCAATTGTGAAACCTATACCCGAGAGTTATTCTCAATTTGCTGTTCAATTGAAGTCTCAAGGTTGTTTTCAGTTACTTCATTCGTGACATTAGGAACCTCAAAGTTGAAATAATTATCATTAGAATGAGTACCGGTATTGCTCGCCTCTTGCTGAACTACTTCCGGGGGTTCAGTAGGTAACGATGTCCTTGTAAAAATCTCAACTTCCACATCACAAGCCCTAGCCACAATAGGAGCATGCATAGTATTCTTCGAGACTCCAAAGATGGAAGCTTTTTCCTTCTGCTGCCATTGAGGAATTGTTGTTTTCTTTGGTGTCGGATGCGCAATCATTAAAGGTTGTTTGTCTTGTGCAATGCTTTCCTTTGCCTGCTAGAGGTGTAACTACTTGCAAGTGGAAATATCGTGACCTATGATTTGACAATGTAAGCAAAACAATGGAAGATGTTCACATTGTACCTCAACATTAAAAGCATATTCTTCTCTTTCAACCATTATTTCGTCAAAGACACGCTTGGATAAATTCATGTCAACGAGAACTCGTGCATATAGTGACCAAACACCCTATTCTGAGTTCCTACAACACTAGATATTTCAAAAAGTGTCAGTTCACACTAATATTCTTGTGGAAACTCTATAAGCTTAATCAAAATTTGGGCATGCATCTAATGTTGTGTGTTATATCTGAAGTCCTTCGACCACTGTTATAATCGAAGAATTCCTGGCTTAAGATTGACTACCAGCTACTAGTGTTGGAACAAAATGTATGAACAAGTCCCTTTTGAATTTTGATGATAACAAAGTGTTAAAAAGAAAATTGGATACACTAATACTTGTTCTAGTGTGCAAGACCATATACTTAAAAGTTATGTATCTAACAGTGGTTCTAAAAGATCAAGTTAAGAGCGAAGAAAAACTTTGAAGCTTGTGTTGCAAGTCTAAAGACATTCATTGTTTGAAGGTCAGTGTCTGAAGGTCAGCGTTTGAAGATCAGCGTCTGATGAACAGTGCCTGAAGGTTTGCGTCTGATGAACAGTGTCTGAAGATCAGCGTCTGAAGACTGGGAGTCTGAAGTCTGAAGGAAACTCAGAAGTCAACTACTGTCACTGTCAACAGTACAGTATGACAAGACCTGCAAAAATCTCAGAGTCATAACCGCTCTCTGCAACTTTGTCTCCCTGGACGAAACACGCAATCCATATCAAGGATGAAATCAACGATGGAAGAAGCTTCAATTTCAAACGACTATATTGATGACCTGACATCTTCTCAACGACTCTTTATTCCTCTATAAAGGACTGAAGTTTTGAAGAATAACATAACAAGACTCTGCAATTCTGAAAGCGCCAATACTCTGTCAAATTCGAAAGTCATCAATAACTTAGAAATTCTTACAAACTTTCTTATCTTAGAATTTCTTAAGTATAGAGTCTGAAACTATGTTGTATTCTGTGAACACCACTGATAGTATATCAAGTGTTCAACTCAAACATATTCTTTTGTAAATCTGTTTGATTAGAAGTCTCTTGCTTGTGTGCTTGAGCAATCAAAAGTCTCTTACTTTGTGTTTGAGCATAGAAAGTCTCTTACTTTGTGTCTGATAATTTGGAAGTCTCTTACTTTGTGTTTGAGCATAGGAAGTCTCTTACTTTGTGTTTGAGCATTTGGAAGTCTCTTACTTTGTGTTTGAGCATAAGAAGTCTCTTGCTTTGTGCTTGAGCAATTTGTAATCTTGGTGATTGTTGGATATTTGGTTGTTGGCTTCATGTTTGCTAAAATCAAATAGACAAGCAATTTGTGCTTCAGAAGCTGAAATCTCAAGGAGTATGTCTTCAGAAGCTGGGTCAGAAGCTGGGTCTTCAGAAGCTGGAACAGTACTTCAGACGCACTGTTCAAAAGCTGACCTTCAGACGCACTGTTCAGACGCTGACTTTCGTTGACCTTCAGACGCACTGTTCAGACGCTGACTTTCGTTGACCTTCAGAAGCTGCATTTCAGAAGCACGTTTTCTGCGTTCATTTTTGTGCCTTGGTTCTGTTAATTCTCTCACAGTATCTTTCGAAAATTTGATTGAAGATTTATCCAAGCTGATGTTTCTAGAAGGCAGATTAATTCGCGTGAAGATATTGGTTGAAGATTTGTTTCTTTTATTTGTGAATATATTTTCAAAGAAATCTTTGGAAAATATATTTCAGAAATATAATTGCTTCTATTTGCTTCTAAAGAATTCTAGGAATATATCTTTGAAGAAGATTTGATTCAAGAATTATGTTGTTGCTGAAGCTATAAATAGAGGACGCTGCTATTGAAGAAATTCATTCAAAACAGAAGATATATAGAGTCATACTTAGGTTTTGAGTCTGTAAGCTTTGTGCTTTGTTTTTGTACACCACTCAAGTGTTTAGAGTTGGTTGTTTTTATTGAGTTGTAATCACTTGAAGCTTTTAAGCAAAAGTGACGTATTGAGTTTTTAGGAGAGTGTCTCCATCTTTGTTTTGTTTAGAGTCTGATAATCACTGGGGCAGTGATTGACTGAGGGAAGTAAGAGGGGTCTTATATCTAGGAGTTCCTATGTAGAAATACCACGGGTAGTGATTAAGTGAGAAGGGGCTGTGAAACGGGGGCTGTTGTCATAGGGGCTGTGAAATAGGGGCTGTTGTCATAGGACTTCAAATTGATACTATTTTAGTGGATTTTCTTCCTGGCTTGGTAGCCTCCAGACGTAGGTGTGTTTGTCACCGAACTGGGTTAACAAATCAATTGTGTTCTTTATCTTCTATCTTTTATTTTTCTGCTTCTGAACTATTGTTTGCGCACTCTGTTTTACGGTTCAGAACCAGGTCCTGCTAGGAATTTCAATTGGTATCAGAGCAGGCACCCTGCCTGTATTTGGGTGAGCTCCAGGGAAGTTATTTTCCGGCATAATGGACTCAGAAGGAGAATTTACTTATGAAGAAGTTTGCAAGCAGCTGGAAGCACAGAAAAGAACTATCAGTCAACTGCATGCTGAAAGAAGTGAGCACTTAGGGCAGATCTCTGATCTCAAAGATGAGGTAACCCAACTGAACTCTCAGCTTGAACATGTGAAGAAACAGGTCAGAATGTTGAACACTGGTTCTGATATGTTAGAAAAAATATTGGAGAGTCAGAATCAAGGGAAACCAAATGGTATAGGATTTGATGATAGGACCTTGAACAACAAACAACAAAATCTAGCTACAAGGTTCATTGAAGCTGTTAAAACATGTGATCCAATGATGAGCAAAACTAAGTTGGAACACCAGAACCAACCTCAGGGATCTAAGAACAAGAGGGCATCTCATCCTTGGGTATGTCATCACTGTGGTAAAAAGGGACACATTAAGCCATTTTGTTACAAGCTGCATGGATACCCCAAGCACTTTCAAGAAAGAAAAGTGGTACCAGTTGTGAACAAAACCAAGGTCAAGAAGGAATGGAGACCAAAATGTGCAAGTGTTGCTCAGAGGCTGAACAAAAGGAAAGGAAAGGTTGTTGCTGCTGACAGCAGACCCACTCCTGTTGCAAAGAAGAGTTCTGTTGCTGGACCACCTAAATGTTGGAGCGAAGTGTTGGTTCCTGTACCAAAGAAGAAAGCACTAAAAGGAAAGGAAGTGGATCCTAGTAAGTCTGAAGATGTTGTTACGCATGATACCATGCCCTGTGTTCAGAAGAGAATTGCTGATCTTGAGAAGCAAATTGCTGGGAAGAAGATTCCTGTGAATGTGCCTGAAGCACACATTAACTAAACAGCTTCTGATGTTGTGTCTGATGATGAAACAACATTTGTTGCTGAGTCTGAAGACTGTCAATTTGTGACTGATGTCTTGGATTTCTGTTTGTGCTTCTGGTCTGCAGTTGTTGTTTTTTGTTTTGTTCTTCTGTGTGTGGATGCTATGTGGTTCTGATCCTAATGTTGGTGCTATGATGGGTTCTGTGCTGATGTTTTTGATGCTGATTCTGATAATGGTTCTGATGTGGTTCTTTGTGTGCCGTTATGTGCTTATGCTCTGTTTCTTGTGTTTCTCTGCTTCTGGTGATTGCTGGTTGTTTTGTCAACATTGTTTGGCTAAAAAGGGGGAGAAATAAGTATGTGTCTGTTTCAGAAGCTGTTCAACAGTTCAGGGGGGAGTTGGAGTTCCTGAATGTCTGTTTCAGGGGGAGTTCCTGAATGTGTGTTTCAGGGGGAGTATTTCAGTTTGTGTGTTCCTGAGTATCTGTTCAGAGGTAGTTCAGGGGGAGTTTGTGTGTTTCCTGTCAGAAACTGATCTGTTCAGCGGGAGTATTTGTGTGAAACATAGTGTTTATGCCGCTGCTGACTCTGTTGCTACGTTTGTGTTTTGTTCTTCATGGTTGCGTTCTTTGTTGTGTGAAGAATTTGCTTGTTGCTATGCTCAAATTGATTTTAGCCAAAAATTTGCTAAAGGGGGAGATTGTTGGATATTTGGTTGTTGGCTTCATGTTTGCTAAAATTAAATAGACAAGCAATTTGTGCTTCAGAAGCTGAAATCTCAAGGAGTATGTCTTCAGAAGCTGGGTCAGAAGCTGGGTCTTCAGAAGCTGGAACAGTACTTCAGACGCACTGTTCAGAAGCTGACCTTCAGACGCACTGTTCAGACGCTGACTTTCGTTGACCTTCAGACGCACTGTTTAGACACTGACTTTCGTTGACCTTCAGAAGCTGCATTTCAGAAGCACGTTTTCTGCGTTCATTTTTGTGTCTTGGTTCTGTTAATTCTCTCACAGTATCTTTCGAAGATTTGATTGAAGATTTATCCAAGCTGATGTTTCTAGAAGGCATATTAATTCGCGTGAAGATATTGTTTGAAGATTTGTTTCTTTTATTTGTGAATATATTTTCAAAGAAATCTTTGGAAAATATATTTCAGAAATATAATTGCTTCTATTTGCTTCTAAAGAATTCTGGGAATATATCTTTGAAGAAGATTTGATTCAAGAATTATGTTGCTGCTGAAGCTATAAATAGAGGACGCTGCTATTGAAGAAATTCATTCAAAACAGAAGATATATAGAGTCATACTTAGGTTTTGAGTCTGTAAGCTTTGTGCTTTGTTTTTGTACTCCACTCAAGTGTTTAGAGTTGGTTGTTTTTATTGAGTTGTAATCACTTGAAGCTTTTAAGCAAAAGTGACGTATTGAGTTTTTAGGAGAGTGTCTCCATCTTTGTTTTGTTTAGAGTCTGATAATCACTGGGGCAGTGATTGACTGAGGGAAGTAAGAGGGGTCTTATATCTAGGAGTTCCTAGGTAGGAATACCCCGGGTAGTGATTAAGTGAGAAGGGGCTGTGAAACAGGGGGCTGTTGTCATAGGGGTTGTGAAACAGGGGCTGTTGTCATAGGACTTCAAATTGATACTATTTTAGTGGATTTCCTTCCTGGCTTGGTAGCCTCCAGACGTAGGTGTGTTTGTCACCAAACTGGGTTAACAAATCAACTGTGTTCTTTATCTTTTGTCTTTTATTTTTCTGCTTCTGAACTATTGTTTGCGCACTCTGTTTTACGGTTCAGAACCAGGTCCTGCCAGGAATTTCAGTGATTATAGTGAAAAATCTCTTGCAAGTAACAAGGGGACTGGACTACTTCCGGGTTGTGGAAGGGACCAGGATAATTGCTTGTGTCCTTCTCTCTCTCTCTCTCTCTCTCTCTCTCTCATTTACTTTATATCCGCTGAATTATAACTCTAAACATAGCTTCAGACTCTGACCTCCAATCAGACTCTGAACTATCATTAAGTTTTTGAGATAGAAAAAGGCAACACAATTCAACCCTCATCCCCCCTTCTTGTGTTTTTCTCACCTTCAACTAGTACAGATCACATGTCTTTGTTTGTGGCGAAATAAAAGTCATAAAACCCTCTTCCTATTGACACCATCTTCAAAGCCCCGTTAGTTTTCCATAACTGCATAAGTTTCTAGGACAAGTCGTGCGTTGTGTAAGGTCTGTCTCCTTTGTTTAAAACCATTCTATTATGTAATTGAGTACGACAATCATCAAGACCTTCTCATATTCAGTTTGGTTAATCTTGATGCAAAGGGAGTCACCCTTGATTGCCGGTGTAGGGAGTTGTGCAGAATCAATTTTCTTCGACACACATAGGGCTTGTGCAAAAGAGGGACCTTGTGGAGGATTTTTAGGAGTAACATGTGCAGCATCCGCCACACATGGCCACAGACAGGCAAAGGCCATGTGGGCTGCGAGAAACACTATGTCTTACCAGATAGAGATGGCCGACGATAGTTAGAAAAACGGCAATGAAAGAACCCTAGTTACCGAAAACTGAATAAAAAAAACAAACAATCTCCAATAATCAATCCCCAACCTAAACGGTCCATAATCAAGGAACCAGTTGTTTCCAAATCGATTTGGGTTAGGAGTCTGAACACAGTTTAGATTAGGAATCAAGAAAAAAGATATGGGATTATGTTTGCTAAAACAAGGGAGAAGACAAAATCCTAGCACATCCGCCATCTATAAATTGTAGGAGTAAAATTTGAATATAATAAAAACAATAAGCAAGAGCAATGTATCTTTTATTTGCAAATATAGCATATAATTCTGTTTTTTATAAGCTTGAAATTCAAATATAAAAAAAAAAAGAACAAAAAACTGGGTGTGGGGTGGGATATAAACCTAACCCAGAAGGAGAGAAAAAAATAAAAAAAATAACAAAAAATAAATTCTCATACTACATAAGGATTTCATTCTTTTGTTCTTGAATATAGTCTTTATATGTTACTACATTGGTGTCAACAATATGCATATGAGAAAATGTATTACCCTGTTGATTATCTATTTGTTTTCTTGGTTGATTCTTTATCAAATTGTTGCATGGGGTGTTTTGGAACCTGTACATAAACAAATTCGTTAGAGATATTATGTAATGGTTTTGGAGAGAAATTTTAACCGCGCCAGTGATAATTCGGTTACTCTTTCCTTCTTCCTAATATCCTTTTCTATATGCCTTATATTAGGCTTAAGTTGATGAGTAATACCTCCTAGTTTATTACAGACTCTAGCTTGAGGATTAAGATCCACTTCAAAGCCTTGCAAACCATCATTTCTTTTAAATACACCAAGCTTTTATATGGACCCCTCATCTGATGGAATTTTTGGTGCAACAAGTGAACCACCACTCTTAAAATCTTTAACTATAATGACATCATCAATATTAATAAATTTACTTGTATTCACCTAATCAATATGATATAATTCTAAAATATTATAATTTTCATTTAAAATACTGCGATTTTTTTAAATGTGATGTTATAATAATTTTGATTTATATTATCTTTTTATCTTGCTAATATTATAATGTTTTTTATATGTACTGTTATAATAATTCTAATTTATATGATTTTTTTTTACCTATGTAAGTTTATATTTTCTTTTATCCAATTCATTGGTCTTTTTTTATTTAATTTAGTTTTTCCGCGGGCCCCAACATGTAAATATGCCTCAACGAGTCACCCCATGATTATGCACTAGTAAATTTAATTTGAGGGTTGTTCTTGTCTTAATCTTCTTCAACACAGGACCACAGTATAAAACGTCTCAAAAAAAGTAACAAGTCATATACTCCATCATTATTAAATATTAGCGTCAAGACGAGCATTAAAATGTTTATCTTTTTGTTTATATCGATGAAAATAATTGAAGTTATAAATTTTATTTGATTATTTAAAAAATGAAGTTATTTAATTGACAAGGAACTGTATAGTGTAAAAAAAATAAGTGAAGGGTAAACTTGAAAGAAAAAATGAAGAGATAACCAATTTGATATACAATATGATCAAATATTTTTGACAAATGAGATAAAAATAAGCTCTTTTTTACA
Source organism: Medicago ruthenica (assembly GCA_018208015.1). Lineage (NCBI taxonomy): Eukaryota > Viridiplantae > Streptophyta > Magnoliopsida > Fabales > Fabaceae > Medicago > Medicago ruthenica. Next base: position 48,640,289 of record CM031371.1, on the reverse strand, counting down.
ATGTCAAACATTGTTCATATTGTAGTGAATTAGTTATTCCTATTTTAATGTGATTTAACTATTTTCTTAATTACCTTTCAAAAAAAACTATTTTCTTAATTAATAATTTGAATTATATTATTAAAAAGAATAAAGTAGTAAATAAAAAGGTTCAAATGAAGGATAAAAATGAAAGAAAAAATTCAGCCTAAATTGATGTATCCTTTTTATATATTGGTATATGTTGGTATAGATAAATAAATAAAATTACTCAATTTTGATGATTTTAACTACTTTCACGATATTCCTTCAAAAAACAACTACTTTCACTATATTTAATTATGAGTTTAATTACTAACGGTGTACAATTATTTTATACATGCATTCAATGATGTGTTATCACATCAATCAATGAACATGAAAACACATGAGCTGTCATATTTATTAATTGAAGTGACAACACATCATTAACACCAATGGTGCATACTAATTAAATTCTTTAATTATATCTTTCATAATTCTTTCAATTAATATAAATTTAATTTAATACACAATCTTTCATTTCCATTGAACAAATTCCAATGAAAGACTCGTTTGACTATTTTTTTTAGATGAAAAAAAATGAATAGTACTATTTTATGAAGATAATGGTATTCATTTGTTGAGGTAAGGAACGCATGTGTCATGCTAACTTGTGCATTAAAAAGGTGATAATACATACAAAATTGAAGTCTACTTTTTTTTATTTATAAAATTCCTCTATTGAAGATGATCTTATTTAAAGTGTACGAACACAGAATATGAGTTTATATGTAGACTACTTACTTTTAGTTAAAACTCTTTGCAACTTACCACTATATATATATCAACGGGCGCCAACATGTTTTCAATTTTAGTCTATGTTTCTGTGTGCATCAATCACCTCCACAACGCGATAGCAAATCTTTTGACCACAAAATTAAAGAAGTTACAAACTATAGCTTTGAATTGGATAGACTTCTAATATAATATTAATATATTATTGCATCCAAAAACAAATATTCTCTCATGTTCTATTTACAAGAGATATTTGGATCAACAAAAGTTGATGTACGTAGTTTAAAATTTAAACCAAATATATCAACTTTGTTTACACCTAAATATCTCTTGTAAATACCGAAGGGAGTATATAGCAAATTCGAGATGGTTTTTGTCTAATATCCCTTCAACACAAGGATCATTCATAGTGATAAGACGATAAAAAAAAAAAGTAATCTACCATATACTCCATTATTAAATTACTCAAATTTGATGATTTTAACTACTTTCTCTTCAACCTTAAAAAAAAAAGTACTTTCACTGTATTTAATTATGTCTTTCATAAATCTTTCAATTAATATAAGTAATTTAATTTTAATAATGAATCTTTTATTTTCATTGAATAAGTTTCTCTGAAAGACACTTTTGATGATACACTATTTTTAGATTAAAAAATTAATAACATTTAATTAACTTTTTTAGTAAATACAAAGTTTTTTTTTAATTAATAGCACTTTTTTTAGGAAGGCAACGATATTCATCCGATGAGGTAAGGAATATGTTGCATGTTAATTTGTGCACTAAAAAGGTGATAATACGTACAAAATTGAAGTCAAATTTTTTCATGGGATTCCTCTCCTTTAGATCAACCTACTGGAGGCATGCGACACTAAATATGAATACATCTTCTGAAAATATATTTATAATTAAGTTCTATCCAACATGTAGTTGTATATTGGTAGGCACTAACCTTTTTTCAATTTTGGCCTATGCTTGAGTGTGTAGTCAATCACCTCCACAATGCGATAGGAGTCTTTTGAGTTTTGACCGTGAAATTAAAGAAGTTATTAACTATAGCTTTGAATTGGAAGCACATTTAATATTATTCAACCGCGAAAATAAACATGTAAATCTTGTAAAGTTGAAATGAAAATAAAAATTGATCTAAGTTCAATTGCTCAAGAATTGAAGCAGATATATAAATGCTGAGTTAGGAACTAAAAAAACAGAACCATAACCATCTATATATATATAATTTTCAAAGACTTTTGACATCTGAAGAAAGAGGGTGTGCTCAATAATTTTGCAATTAGTTGAAACAGATCTAATCTCTTTCACATAAGGCTATACATAATTATATTGTATATACAAAAACATTATAATAGAACAATGTTACATAATAACAATAATAATAATAATAATAATAATAATAATAATAATAATAATAATAATAATAATAATAATAATAATTTTTGTAATTGACCAATTGCTATGTGAATAAAGTTGCTCCCTTCCCTAAGTTCAGTCCTAGCTGTTCTCATGCCAACACAGAAGCATCATAATGCAACGGCGAAAAATGTAGAACTTTGCCCTCTGATTCTTCACAAAATGATCACACTTCTGGCCAAAAGTCTTGCAGGGAAAACAAACTTGTTCTTCCTGCTGCTCATGATTGGTTTCAGTGATTTGGTTTGTGTTGTTGATTTTCTCCGCTGCCATTGCCAGGAATGATGATATTATTTTTGCTGCCAAATTGAAACCATACAGAAGAATATATGTATGGAAGTATCTGTTTCCACAATGTGTATGCATATTTATAAGCAGAAAAAGTTAAATCTATTTGGGTAAAAAGCCAGTAATTTTATGGATCATGTGTGGACTGTTACATTTGTAACCCATCAGGTGTCAGAAGCATATGTGGAAAATGGTATGGGCCTAGATTTTGGTTGTTATATATTTTACCATCCTAGGCACTGTATTTTAGCCACAGGTATAAATGAAAATCAGCCGAGTTGAACTACTCTGAATTTGATTCGATAAAAATTGATTTAGTTTAAAACTCGATTTGGGTTTGATACGAACTTTTTAACTCAAGTTTGGTTAAAGTTTACGAATAATTCAGGTTCAACTCATTTATTTGAATCACATAATTTAAAAATAAAATTATATTGTCAAAACATGTCAAACTTTTTAGATCTTTGTACTTTTTGCTTTATTTTAAATAAAAAAAGACAAAGATTAAATTAAAATTAAAGTTATCACAAACATAAGTGCGGAAAGGATAGATACAAGTACAAAATTGAAATCTACGTAAATATGTAGATAAATATAAAAAACTTAAAACATAACCGACTAAAACATCCTAAAACAAAAATACAAAAGTACATTTAAACTAAAACCAAAAAAGTTTACGATCATAATTGAGAATATCATCAAGTCGACTCATGAACTAAACGAGTTAAATTATATATAGCTTAAATTCAGTTCATTTAGTTAACAGACTTAATTTTCAATTTAAGTTTAACTCATTTGATTCATGAACTGACTCAACAAAATTAGTGAATCGAGTTCTGGACTATGTTTCAATTGACTTGATTCATTGTCGGTCCTAGGCACAAGAATAATTCAAATTACTTCAATTCTTTTTTTTTTCTTTTCAGCCAAGTATAATTAAGATATTTGACTCCTTGTAGGCACTCCAAGATATCACCATAATTTAGACCATTTGATATGAAATTAATTCTCGAGTCATTAATGAGACTTTTTTTTTCCACACGGAGTTGGACTACCTATCAAGAGAACAACTCAAAAAATTGAACTTAAATATTTTTTTTACAGGAGACCTTTCTTTTTTTGAAAGATTTATGGGACAACCATGTTACCACTTACCAACGTTTTTAACACTAAGTTGATAAGTTACTTAAATTTTGACCTCGTTGGATAACCATTTTGGACCAAATATTCATATTAGTGCTTGTTAATTATTTTTCTCCACAATAAAGTAGGGGATGAGAATACATAATGATTATGGAAAATAACCCCTAAAATTCAAGGTGTATGGTGTGGGCATAGGTAACTTAGTACAAACCCAATCTGTCATGTATTCTTTATTTATTTTCTTACTTGCATACTTATTTATATATGATTTATCATTTAATATGATTAAAAATAAAATAAATATAAACCTAACATTAATAAGGACTTTTTATAAATTTTCCTAAAATAAATTGTACTAGTTTTATTCATTATCCAAATAATTTTTTTATAGGTTTTAGATATGGTACTCAATTGAGCTATATATGGTTAATTTTTATTCATTAATCAAAATTTATTTATTTATTTTACATAGTTTGATTCAAATGAGTGTGATAGATATCGTACTCAGTACTGAAGTTATTATTCATGAAATTTTAGATCAGGGTAAATACTTATATAGTGTGAGGATGTAGACAAATTATAGTACTCTATTCAGACCTATCCATTGTTAGTTTAATTGTCCATCTATTTTTTTTTCAAAGGAGAAAGGTATTTAGATTCTTTGTTATCACATTCATGGATCTCAATTACACAACTCTAATTTCTAAATATATTTCAAAGTATATTTTAAAAATTTATACAAATCGTCTGATCTTGATCCAACTATCAAAATTTTCTTGACAACGTGGATGGAATTTGAGTGTAGGAGAACTGTATGGACATGGGATGATATTCAACTGTTGAATACAAGACAAGTATAAGATGTTGGATATGACATGGTTCTTATGCATTGTCATTCAGCTGCTGGCCCAGCCTATGTATGTGCCTTATATATGCAAATAAGTTTGGTGTGTGATGGACTTGGCCAGGGGAAACTACGTTTTTATAGAGCCTATCCAGTCCCTAAAAAATTATTTTGTTCTTAGATTCTAGTGGATACAAGAATAATTTAGCACTTTTTTTTATCATCTAGATGCCATATTGCCTGTGGCTTACTAAGATTTTCCTTCATTTAAGTGTTGGTATGCAATGTTTTGGTCACGATCATCTTTTGGCTTCTTTGTGTTCCTTCCTTCTTTTTTGCAGGGAAAAAAAAAAATCAGGTTAGAGGAGAATGACTGCAGAGTTAAGAAAAACTACAAATCTCAATAAAAAATTCTAACAGTTTATTTGACAGAATTTTTGACATCAACACCTTGTATCCATACGGTTTCCGATTTTTATATTATTTTTTTTCTCTCTCTCTCTCTCTCTTTCCTCGAGTCCGACGTCAACACTTATCTTGGGTGTATTTTATATGGTGTCGGAATTTGTGTGTAAAAATAATAGCTCTTTTTTGGTTTTATGTGCAAGTTAGCAAAACCATTAATATATATAGATATCTAGTAATAGAGTGCACATGTGCTTTACCAAAAATAAATAATCACAGAAATCAAATGTTAATCAATATATCACAAAGTTCACAACATTTGCATAACAAGTTAACAACACAAGGTGTGTGACTCCTTGTTAGTTCAGCTTCTCAATTTTCACAAGCTAAACCTATCAAGATCGCATGCAACAGCCCATGAAAATGTGACCAAAGTGATCAACACATGCAATTCACAGTTCTCTCTAATGATTCTACTCATCTAGAGTAAAGAAGAGAATAACAAAACTTAGCTATTATAGAAAGAAGAAAATAAAACTTAAGCTCTAGAGAATGGTATATTTTAAGATAATTGGCGGAGAGATAGAACCTGTGGTAGAAATATCGGTATCAGAATTTGTTTTTGATCTTAAAAGCAAAATTGAAGACGAGTTGGAGGTGGGAGTACACAGGCAAAATCTCTGGTACAAAGGTATAGAGTTGGATAATGAGAAAAGGATTGGATTCTATGCCTTGCGCGGAGATGAAACAGAAACAGTTACTCTCATTGTTGATCCGCTGCCATCGGACCTGAAACTACATGTTTTAGTGAAGTTTCTTGGCCATGGCAGCAATGGCTATGTGAGGGTGAAGGAGACGGATAAGGTGAGTGACCTGTACAACAAAGTTTCACGATATTGGGGCATTCCCCTTGATACTTTCACCCTTCGTCGTCTCAATGTTGAAATGATGCATGACCATCCTCTTCATGCATATTATATCAACGAGGCTTCTGAAATTCAACTTTCTGTTGACATTCAACCTAGATGATTTACATGCCTTCCCAACAAAGATGAAATATGGTGATAGTATGGTTTGAATAAGATCTTAATAGAATTCTATATAGCAGATATAGTTAGTATCAAGCTTTGTAATGCACAAGTTAGACTTGGTTATGAAGTCTGAACATCAAACAGTTGTTCGTGAATTTTTTTCAAATGAATGAAATCTATATTTTTTTTATGAAACTAAATCAAATGCAGATATACATATAAACATTACAATGATCGCATTTAACATAAGCACCATGAGGGAATGTGAAAATCAATAAAATAATACAAAATCCACATTGCACATATATAAATACCATTTATTTGATGTTTATTTTTCGGAATAAATGTCATTAAAATATTTTTGACTATAGATGTTCTCATTTGTATAACTCTCGCCTGTTTAATACTTCGATCTCTTCCGCAGCTGTCAGCCATTAGGCCCTCTGATTTGTCCTCAACTGCAGCAGTTTAGTGTTAAATTCACCTTTCAAAACTCGATCTAGGTACTACAGTTCAAAAAGTAGCCAGAAAAAAGTTTGTGGCACTCAACCATATAAACTGAAATGCATAACCTTGGCGTATTCTCTTCTATATAAGCAAGTCTGCATAGGCATCAAGTCCTTGACCAACAAGACACTTCTTGAGCCTGTAGAGTGCCCGGCTCTCTAACTGATGGACCCTTTCTCTAGATAAACCAAATATTTCCCCGATTTCTGATAAAGATCTCTCTTCTCCATCTTCAAAACCAAATCTTAGCCGAATTATCCTTCTTTCTTTAGGGCGTAAGATATTTAAGACGTTGAGCACATGTCGTCTCATAAGCTGTTTTGCAACACTCATGTTTGGGCTCTCAATTGCACTGTCTGCAGTAATCTCCTGCAATTATAAGAAAATGATGGTCAATTCTAATTCCTATGTTAGAATCAAATTGCAGTAACTGCTAATACAAAAGTCCAAACAAAAAGAAAAAAATTTAAATGATAACTTAAGTACTGCTTCAAAAGATCCACCCCTCTAAACAAAGGAAGAACATTTCAATCAAAAGAAAAGAACTATAGTTGTCAATTGTTTGTATGTTTCCAAAACTGAATAAAAGCCATATGCCATAGAAACGGTAACTTCGGTCTAATCACTACTCCGGAAATATTTGATTACAACTTTAAGGTAGACTACGTGTATATTTGGTTCCACTTATAGATATAGAGCAGGCAAAATTGATTCTAGGGGATTTTGGCATGATTGACTGTACATGAATAGAATTGATTCTAATTTGAAGTTAGAAATTGAAGTTTTTGCCTCTAAAAATAATTTTTAGCCTTGAATTTATTTGTTCAATTCACTTTTACATAAATGTATGCAAACATAAATCACTTTACATTTAACTCACTTTTAGACTTGGTCAGAATCAATTTTACCGAATTGATTTCGCAGTAGAGAGAGCAAAAGTGATTCCATACTCAATTGGTTTTGACATGTTTAGGTGATGTCGACTGGAATTGATACTTCCTCCAGAATTGATTCTAAAACATGGTTTGTATACTCAAATTTATTGTTCAACTGACTTTCACGTAAATGTATCCAAACATAAAATATTTTACATTAAACTCACTTTTAACTAAAATCAATTTTTACCACTGCAGAACCAAACAGTATTTAATAAAAATCAATTTTCTCACCGCTGACCCAAACAGACACGATATTGTGACTTGATACTGATTTATCAGCTTTTTCAAGCCCTGACATACTTTAGGCTGCTAGTTCCCTTCCTCCAAACACAACATTAAAGATTCATATTGGAGATAAGAATCATACTTTCCCCCATTCAGTTTGACTAGTTTTCAGCACAAGCAAAACAATTTGTGCAAACATTCACCAAACAAAAGTAAGAAGCTGGATAACATTCTAAATGCATATAAAGAACTTGATTTTTTATTGCTATGCAGCGTAGATGTAAGAAGCTGCAACTTTTCAAGGTGGAAATCATATTAGCTACGATACAATACCTGGAAAGTTGTATCTGTCTCAGACCCCACAGTGTTCTGCATAGAAATTGGAATTCTTGCAACAAATAGTAACCTGTCAACCTTGTCTGGTGAAATTCCTACCCTTCTTGCTAATTCTTCTTTGGTTGGGTTAAGATTTCCCTCTTCCATGTACAATTTCTTTGCCTCCAATACCTTGCTAAGTTTGTTATATACCTTCTCCTGGAGATAATGCAAGGGTTCTGTTAATAAAATAGAATTGATGCTCGCTATGCAAAACAGCAAAGTAATATCATTTTTGTTCGGGTCGTTCATATCCAATCCAATGCAAACTGCAACAACCTATTCAAAAATACCGAAAAACCGCTTTTTTAAAAAAAATGGATTGGATTGGTTTCCATTTCCTGTAGTGAAAACTGACCAATCCAATCCAAACTGAAAACAATACCACTTGTATATAACTAATGTTGTTGTTGGACTTGTTACTTGTTTTTGAGCATTGACCACTCGACTCTTCACTTGCATGGTTTTTCATTACGTTTTTTGTTTGTATTGTTAGTACTATATTTGTTTTCATAATGGATAACTAGTCATTAAACTTCATTTGAAGTTTTATACTTTGAATGTTTAACTATGCAACACATAACTCTTTATTTGGTGAAAGGTTGTCATAAGAAAAATATATATTCACCTAAAAGATAATATAAAACGAGCACCGATCTAATCAAAGGGATTGAATCAGATGATTTTTCCTCTCAAAACCGATCTAATCCAATCCACGAACTACCTTAATTTGTGTTCTCTGTCAACTAATAATTTTTTTGATGAGCACCGACATTTCAAAAGAGTGAAGCTTAAATTTAATCAACTAAACTTACCGGTAGACGGATTGTCCTGGAATGATGATATATGGCCTTCCTTATTGCTTGTTTTATCCACCAATATGCATAACTAGCAAATCGGCACCCGGCTTGAGTTTTAAACTTTTTAACACTCTTTATGAGGCCTGTGCTTCCCTCCTGCACAAACACCAGAATACAAAAAATGTAAAAGGTATGTTATGAAACGGGGAAATGAATTTGAAGAATGCTATGAACTCTATTCGATACGGATTGATGCAGAAAGATTAAGCAAATCTAAATCACATTGAGAAATAAAAGATTGCATAAAGTAAAAAGCTTGAACACACACAAATTGTTGAGGTTCAGAGATTGTTCTCCTGTATCCTCACTGTGGTTGATCCGATCACTATGATCATGCTGAGAAACAATGAAAATGTGAACAGCCCCCTCACTTGTACTCTATTTTCTCTCTTGATCAATGACTCTATGAAATGTCACTCTACTATCCTTTTGCAAGAATACATCAGCTTATATACGATCCAACTCAAAAAGTAGTTACAAAGTTAGTTATAACCGAATCACCAACTAACTTAACAGTAAGTTGATCAGGCCAAACTAATTAACTAATTACTCAATGAAAATCCACCAGAAAAACCAAGATATAGCTGGTAATTATAATTGACAACACTAAGAAGAAGAGTGAAGACAATGATTAAACCCTTTAAACAAAAGCACTTTTTCCACAATTTATGCTCCAACTCTAGCCAAACATTTATATATGGGTTATTATATGTTGAGGACCAATGAAGAACAAAACTGACCATTAAAAAAATGTGAACAACCTTTTCTATAATGATGTGATGGTGTTAGAAAACCAACCCAGTTCAAAAGTAAAAAGATACGAAAAACACAAATAGAGAACACACAATATTTGATCGCGGAGTTCGGTCAATTGTGCCTACGTCTTTGACTGCAGAGCGAATGTAGTACCTTTTTATTAATCAAGATTAGGGTTTACTGAGTACAACTTGTGTTTAAATACTACGGTTCAGTTTACAAGGTTACCCTTGAACCATAGCGCAGGGGGCTCTAATCCCCCCTCGAGCGACCTGCCCAATTTTCATTAAACTATGAGCCATACCCAACAGATGAAGCGTCTAAACTACCTGCAATAAGTCCTCAATGCTGAGACCACGCCCTTGGTAACTTTTAGCAACGTAGTGTACCATGCGTAAATTTGCTTGAATCAATTTTTCTCTGCTTCTGTTACCACAACGAAGTTGCGCCTTCAGTTTCCGACAGTTAAGCCCTGCACCCTCAGCCCATTCAGCCATAGTCGGTTCCCTTCCAAATTGAGATTGAAGACTTGTCTTCAGTTCTTCCAATCTCAATAATTCCTGTTACATTATCCACATTAATAGAGCATCTCATACATTTAAGGTAAGAAATTGAATCTAAGTAACACCACACCTGTATCTGAACAACCAACTGAGACTCTTGTTCAGAAGTCAAAAGTTGCTTCGACTCAGGACTCTGCAGAAACTTGTTCAAGGGATCGTTTTGATTCATTCCTTTATTTATCTTCTTTTGTACTTGTAACTTTTCTTGTGCAGCATCTTTTCCAGCAAGGTAAGTTTCGTTGTCTTTAACTTTTGACTTTGAAACCTTTCTCTCTTTTGCTCGTCTCTCTCGAAGTCGTGTTGACCTTACAGTTTTATTGCCTCCAAATAAAGGTTCAGCCGAAGTGGAAGAGGCTAGACTGAAGGGAAGTTTTTAGTTTAGCTTTTAAACTCCAACAAAATTAACCTAAAAACAGGAAAAGTAAAGTAAAGATGTCAGAGTTAGCCAAGAAGGTAGAACTAACCCAAAAGGAATTGAATTGTCAGCATCCTCGTCAGCTTTAATTGATATCAAGTCTTCAGCTACCGAGGCTGCTTGTTTTGAGGGAGAAACAGCATTACACTGCAAACTATCTGCATGCTGTAAAGTTGAAACACCATCCATTTCTCCTGTTTGTGAGGAAGTTAATCTGCAGTACATCGTTTGCGCATCTATAAGGAGACGCCTTAGGATATGAAAATTTTCCAATTAACAATTACTAACAGACTGAACTGACATGGAAGAACAACTTTATTTATCTTACAAGTTCTCCAGACGAGGCAAGAGATGCAGGTGCTGCCTGAAGTCACGTGCTACCTGATCAGTGTTGCCAGTGTCATTCTCTTCTTGAACCGAGACCATATCCATCTGCCTTGTATTTAATGTTGCCTGAAGTAAAAAAGAAAATAAAAAAGGAAAGATTAGTTGTTTGTCCATCTGATATTATGCCATTATGTGATGAAGTAGGGAAAATCTAAAAATTAGAACCTAAGGAGCCATTTACTGCATTCCATGTATAAGAAAAGTTAACTTGATCATCCTTGTATGTTGGTACTACCTAATACGAAAATGTTGAAGAGAAAAACAAAGTTGTGCTTTCATTGAATGGAATAAGCAATACACACACACACACAAAGGAGAAAGTTGTGGAGACAACTTAAACTAACTAAACAGAAACACGGATTCTGTGTAACTGGCTAACAGAGAAAACAAACTCAACTCTCTAACTAAATAAAAGTACATGGTAGAGAGAAGAAAAAATAAATTTGAGCAAATAAAGATGGATAACTCTAATACAGCCAAGGTTGAATGAAGTGTACTTAACATTTTTCAGGTTTAATTCTTTTTCTATTTTAAGTTGAATTTTCTAAAATTTAGCATTTAAAAGTACCATCAAACATTTTCATCAGTTGTGACCTTCAAGTGTAACATTTGAGTGCCACTTAAGTGTCCAAAAAGTGATGACTTTATTCAGAGTCAGTAAACAATAACTCTTAAATAGAACACCAGATGAGGAGTGGGTGTTAGTGCCAGAAATGTGTCCAACACTCCACTTAAAGAAGTGTTTGTTTTCATAGGCCATGACAATTGACAACCATGGACCATCAATCAATTCTATTTCTAATTGGTTCGATAACAAACTAAAAAATACGAAGCAAGTAACATCACTCTGATGATTGAAGGTACATCATTAAAATTCAAACCTGACATGTCTTGTCTTTCTTAGAAATATGCAATAGAGGTCTATACTCATCACACTGCTCTTGTAAAAGAACTGAAGTAGGAAAGTTCTGAGATGAAAAACTAGTACACCAGGCGGTGACTGTAGGCGCAACTTGTTCCCGGAGCATCAAAACTGCAGGTTTATGAACATAAGCATTGTAACCATGGTTATTAAAACAAGATTCAAATTTCAAATCACAGAAGACCTATTCTCCAAATCGTGAAACAAATCTTATCATGAATTGTAAGATAAATTACCAATAAAAATATAACATTTTAAGTAAAAAAATAAAAATGTGTCCGAAAAATTTGAGCGTATAAATCATATTACATGAACCTTAATATAATTCAAGATTCAAGTCATAAATCAAATGGCGAGAAAAGTGGGTAACTATACAAAGTAAACAACAAAAGTGGTTGACTACACTAAAATTAAGCATCAGAATGAATCGGATTCAAGAGGAGAATCACATAATGAATTTCCATATTGACACATTACTGAATTTCCATCCATAGCAGTAACATTTCAATTTAAAAGTATATCTAGTAAAAAATCAAAATCAAAACCAATCATAATTACATAGTTTTAAATTGCGGACCGCAACTGCAATTGAAGATATAGTTCTAAATTTGGTTTGCAGTGTAACCGTATAACCGCAATTTAGAATCATTAACCATGCTTTAAGATAACTAGACATAAGATACGGATAAAGAATAGAAAATTGAAATTAAAATTATTACATTACCAGAAGTATAAGAAGATGAAGGAAGAGTGTTCCAGTGGTGAGTTCTTAGAGGACAAAGTGGAGAAGAACAAAACATAGTCCTAGCAGATTCCATAACTGAAATACAAGGATACCATAATACACTAAAGTGAATGTACTACGTTGTAGTGTTTGTTCATTGTTGTGAAGATGAATTTGTGCATGTGAAGTTTCTTTCCCATGAAGCGAGGAAATATTTTGATAGATATAGATATGGATAAAGTTTTTGTATTATTAACGTAGCTTATTTTAGACCTCTGGTTTGGTTATTTTTAGGGCAATGGATTGAGCTTGATTGGGCTTGGATCACCCTTTTCGAAAATACATAGAAGTGTTTTTCTATTCCCCCAACATTTCTCTCACACCCTCTATGTTAATTTTTTCTTTGACAAATTTACCCTTTCAAGATTTTAAAATTCGGATGTGTTTTGTCTAGATTTTAGAATCCGGACAAGTTCTATGTTTGGTTTGAACTAGGGTTGGGAATAGGTCAGGCCGGCCTACAGGGGGCCTACGGCCTGGCCTGTTTAGGTCTGGTCTGGCCTGTTTATAAAAAAGGTTAGGCTTAGGCTTTCTAAAAAGCTTTTTTAAGTAAATATGCCGGGTTTAGGCTATCAAAAAAGCCTACGAAACCTGATAAGCCAACATATTTATGCATATTATTAAAACTTATTTTTTATTTATATTAAAATATAATTTATATTAAACATAAAAATCAAGAAAAAACTCAAACAATTGACTTTATAAATAGGCTTTAAGGCCTTATAGTGAAATAGGCTTTTAAAACTTTACAGTGATAGACAAGTTTTACGATTAAATAGGCTTTAAGGCCGATTTGATCTATTTAAAAGTAGATAAAATAGATTATTTAATAACTTTAATTTGAAGTAGGTCTGTAAATAGGCTTTCAGGTCAGACCAGACTTTTAAATATGGCAGATCATGCCAAAAAAATAGGCCTACGAAAGTTCATAGGCCAGACTCAGGCTTGCAAAACTCTTCGTAGCTCGGCTCAGGCCTATAAAAGTCTGGTCTGGCCTGTCATATTCCTACCCTAGTTTGAACCCCTCTACTTCCTCCTCAGTTCTATTTTCTTATCGTAAAACCTACAATCCATGTAGCTTTTTCTTGGCATCGGAGGCCGAGAATATGATGATAGCTACCAGGACAAAGATCTGCATTCATATTAGTTTGTTTCGACTATGGTGCGCCACTAGTAGATCGAGAGTGGCTGGATCACTTATGTTTCATTACCTGCCAAAGTGATTCTTGCGCCATTTTGATCCAGCTAATTTTTCAAAATGCTCGTGTTCTGTTAACAACTACGTCTTTGGAGATTATCAACACTAAGGAGAGTTTGATGGTGGACGGCGTGGTGGTGTCTGTGAAAATAATTGAGGAGTGGGGCTTTTCTGTTGGGGAGGATGCTTGTCTGTTGGAAGAAGATGATGTGTCTAAGGCGTCTCTTCCTGATGCTCTTGTTGAGCATGAGGTACCTAATAACCGTGAGTATGTGGCTGATCTTGTTCATTCTCTGGCTGAAGACTGGGAGGCGGATGACAAATCTCTTGCTTCGGCTAATAAACAAGTTGATCCGGTTGGAGTCTCTGGTGTTGTCGTTCAGGAGGTTTGTGGGTCTGACAAGCAGGTGGTGGACGAGGGAGAACGTCACAACAAGGTTGATCAGTTGGATTTGGTTTCTGAAACTTCTAGTAATATTCAGGTGGCGCAGTCAAAGCATGATATGGCAGCTGCGGCAGAGCTTAGGGGTGATGGTGTACTGGGTGCTGGGGTGTCAGTGTGTTCTAGTAAGAAACGGTAAATCTCATGTCCTCCGGTGGCGACTCGATGTGTCACTTCCGGGTCGTGGAGCTTAGAGTGGCTTCATGATCATGTTCATGGGGATGCAGGTGTGGTTTTTTCCTCTAGAAAAAAGAAATCAACAGTCAAGGATGGCTCCCTTTTTTTAATTTCGGCAGGAGTGGAGGGTGCTTCTAACACTAGAAAAGCTTCTGCTAGTACTCTTAAACATTCTCTTTTTAGTTTAAAAATGATAGCTCGGCTCCCAGTGAAGGATAAGAATCAAGTTCTCAAAGTATTGACGAAGCAGGTCCAGAAGCGTAAAGGCAGAACAAATTCTAAGAGTTTAAAGGAAGATAATAGTCAGGGGATCCAGGCTTCCGGCTCCTCATTATCGGTTAATAAAGACTGGGAAAATTGGGTGGCCTTACATGGTAATAAAGAGGTGGTTCAGAAGGATATTGCGGGCTTTGGTAAGAAGTTAGGTATTTAGTTTTCAGGAGGTACGTCTAACAGGTTTGGTGCTTTATCGAGAGCTAGCCGGGGTACAAATGTGTTGGGGGAGGGAGTGGCGCAAAGGGGGCAACATTAGTAACTTCGTAGGGGTGGTGGTGTGTGGGGGAGTAGTGGGTGGTTATGAAGATTATTTCTTGGAATGTGCGGGGGTTGGGAGGTGTGGAGAAAAGGCAAGAGGTCCGTAAATTAATTAGTGAGCAGTGTTCTTCTATTGTATGTCTTCAAGAAACGAAGTTGTCTGTTGTCGATGATTTCATTTGTTCGGCTTGTTGGGGCGGAGGGTTGCCGTTGTACTCTTTCCGTCTTTCGGTGGGTGCGTCTGGTGGTCTGTTGGTCTTGTGGGACTCTGTTGTCGTCGAGGTGTGGTCTTCTCGTAGTTCTGAGCATTTCCTTCTCATTCATGGCCGTTTCATTCTTTCCGATGAAGAGTTTTTTGTGTTTAACATTTATGCTCCTTGCGACAATGGGGCTAAGCAAGCTCTGTGGTATTCTCTATCTCTTCATCTTCAGCTGTTGGTGGGGAAAAATGTTTGTTTGTGTGGTGATTTTAATGCTGTTCTGAGTTTGGAGGAAAGAAGGTCGAGGGGGGTGGCAGTGGCTTCTCAGGATAGTATTCCTTTCAATGATTTTATTGAGGATAATGTTCTTCTTGATCTCCCTCTTCATGGGCGCAATTTTACTTGGTTCAAAGGAGATGGAAATTCCATGAGTCGTCTTGATCGCTTTTTACTGACTGAAAATTGGTGTTTGACATGGCCGAATTGTTTACAAAGTGCGGCCCTGCGTGGTCTTTCTGATCACTGTCCGGTGGTTTTATCTGTGGATGAGGAAAATTGGGGTCCTAGACCGAACCGTATGTTGAAATGTTGGTCTGATGTTCCTGGTTATAAACAATTTGTTCTTGATAAGTGGCGGTCACTTCAGGTGGAAGGGTGGGGTGGTTTCGTTCTCAAGGAAAAGTTGAAAATGATCAAATTGGCTCTTAAAGATTGGCATCTCACTCATTCATCTAATTTACCTGCCAGAATTACCTCTTTAAAGGACCGTATTTCGTTGTTGGAGTCTAAGGGTGAGTCTAAGGATCTATCTGCGGAGGAGGTTGGTGGTTTGCATGGGTTTTCTACGGAACTGCACTCTCTGTCCAGATTAAGTGCTAGTATTTCGTGGCAACAATCGAGGTCAACTTGGCTCCGTGAAGGTGACGCAAATACAAAATATTTTCATTCTATTATGTCTGGTCTTCGTCGTCATAATACTATCTCTTCAATTATGGTGAATGGCGCTTTAGTGGAAGGGGTGGCCCAAGTTTGTGATGCTGTTTTCAGTCATTTTGCAAATCATTTTCAGACGCCTTCGACCCATAGACCGAATGTGGAGAATTTACATTTTCGCATGTTGTCTGCTGCTGAGGCCACCTCCTTGACTGTGCCGTTTGGGTTGGATGAAATTAAGGCGGCTGTGTGGGAGTGTGATAGTTTTAAGAGTCCTGGTCTGGATGGTATTCATATGGGGTTTCTTAAGGACTTCTGGTTGATTTTGAAGGATGATATTTTGAGATTTATCACGGAGTTTCACCGTAATGGCCGATTGTCGAAAGGTATTAATAGTACGTTGATTGCATTGATTCCAAAGATTGACAATCCTCAAAGACTTAATGATTTTAGGCCAATCGCTTTGGTGGGATGTTTGTATAAAGTTTTGGCCAAGGTATTAGCAAACAGGCTGCGGCAGGTTATTGGTACGGTTATTTCGGAGACACAATCAGCTTTTATAAAGGGTAGACAGATTCTTGATGGTATCCTTATTGCAAACGAGATTGTTGATGATGCTCACAAAACAAAAAAAGAATTATTATTGTTCAAAGTTGATTTTGAAAAAGCTTACGACTATGTTGATTGGGTCTACTTAGACGATGTTATGGCTCGTATGGGCTTTCCAACTCTGTGGCGCAAGTGGTTGAGGGAATGTGTCCGAACGGCAACTGCTTCAGTTTTAGTTAATGGGAGTCCTGCTGATGAATTCCAGCTGAGGAGGGGTCTGAGACAAGGTGATCCGCTTTCCCCTTTTCTTTTTCTCTTAGCAGCGGAGGGGTTGAATGTTATGATGTCGGCGACGGTGGAAGAAAATTTGTTTACTGGTTATAGTGTAGGGGCGCATCTCCCTACAGTTGTCTCTCACCTGCAATTTGCGGATGATACGTTATTGATTGGTGGCAAAATTTGGGCGAATGTCCGAACTCTGAGGGCTGTCCTTGTTCTGTTTGAAGCTATGTCTGGTCTGAAGGTGAATTTCCATAAAAGTATGCTGGTTGGTATTAATATTGATGAGTCTTGGTTGGTTGAGGCGGCCTCTGTTTTGTCTTGCAAAATTGGTAGAGCGCCTTTTATTTATTTGGGGCTGCCTATTGGAGGTGATGCTAGGTGTTTGTCGTTTTGGGGTCCCATTGTCGACCGGATCAAGGCTAGACTGTCTGAATGGAAGAGTAGAAGTTTGTCTTTTGGTGGCCGCTTAGTTCTTCTCAAGTCCGTCCTGTCCTCTCTACCTGTCTACGCTCTTTCTTTCTTCAAAGCTCCCTCAGGTATAATCTCCTCTATCGAATCTATTTTAATGAATTTCTTTTGGGGTGGGAGTGAGGACCATAGGAAAATTGCTTGGGTTGATTGGAATTCTATTTGTATGAATAAGGAGGTGGGGGGTCTGGGGGTGAGGAGGTTGAAGGATTTCAACATTGCTCTCTTAGGAAAGTGGTGTTGGAGGTGTTTGGTGGACAAGGATGGCTTGTGGTATAAGGTGTTGTCCTCTCGTTATGGTGAGGAGAGGGGCCGTGTTAGAGGTGGGGGGAGGGTTAGTTCGGCGTGGTGGAGGGAGATGGTGCGAATTCGTGACGGGGTGGGTTTGGAGGGAGGGTGCTAGTTTGAGGAGAACGTCCGGAGGCAGGTTGGTAATGGTTTAAATACATTTTTTTGGACTGACAGGTGGGTGGGGGAGGTCCCCTTTAGTGAGAGGTACCGAAGGCTTTTTGATTTGGCTACTAATAAGAATATCACGGTGGCTGAGATGTTTTCCTTGGGTTGGGGTGTCAGTGGGGCGTCTTGGGGTTGGAGGCGGCGGCTGTTAGCTTGGGAAGATGACTTGGTGGAGGAGTGTAGGGCATTGCTTTCTAATGTTTCTTTGCAGGATACTGTCA
The DNA here is from genome assembly GCA_018208015.1 of Medicago ruthenica. Taxonomy (NCBI): domain Eukaryota; kingdom Viridiplantae; phylum Streptophyta; class Magnoliopsida; order Fabales; family Fabaceae; genus Medicago; species Medicago ruthenica. The sequence goes on along the minus strand of CM031371.1, from coordinate 48,622,163 downwards.
CTGATGTTTGGCTCTGGAGCCCTAATGAGGGTGATGGTTATACTGTTCGTGCCATGTATCAGTTGCTTACGCGACAAGCTTTGGATATTTCTGATGTTGCGTCGGCGGCGGTTTGGCACAAAAGTGCTCCCCTTAAGGTTTCAATTTGTGTGTGGCGCCTTTTACGCAATAGATTGCCTACGCATGACAACTTGGTGCGTCGCGGTGTCATTCTATCTGAGGCTCATTTTTGTGCATCTGGTTGTGGCTCTCCGGAATCGGCGGATCATTTGTTCATTCATTGTCCCTTCTTTGGCACTCTTTGGCAGCATGTCAAGACTTGGATTGGTGTGTGTTCAGTTGACCCTTCTCACATTTCAGATCATTTTATTCAGTTCGCGTTTTCTTTGGGAAGCTTCACACCTCGTCGTTCCTTTCTTCAGCTAATTTGGCTTTGCACTGTTTGGGTTGTTTGGTCTGAAAGAAATAATAGGCTCTTTTCGCATAAAGAAAAATCTATTTTGCAGCTTTTGGATAAGGTTAAATTGTCCTCCTTAGGTTGGCTAAGGGCTAAGAATGTTTGTTTTCCTTTTGGGTATCATATGTGGTGGCAGCAACCCCTTGTTTGTTTGGGGATTGGCTGATTACTATTTTGTATTTGAGTTCCGGCTATTTGTATTACTTTCTTGGCACACCTTGTGCTAAGAAGTAAACTCTTTTGCTTGTGGTAATATATCTCATTTTAGTTTGTTAAAAAAAAATTAGGTTAATTTCATGTCATGGGATGCGTGGCTGGATCACTTTCAATTTCATGTCATGGGATGTTGTTGTGGAACTTTAATTCATGAATGTTAATTTTTCAATTTCTTATATGTGTGCAATGCCTTAGAATTGTAAAATCCAAATGTGTATTTCGTTTTCATTCCAAAAATTAGAAATTTTATGTATATCTCTTCAAAAAAAATTACGTGCATGGATTTTAAATTTTGGATAAAACGCGTCCAAATCATGAAATTCGAACAAGGATAATTTTAGGATTTCAAGGAGCTTAGGAGAACAGGGGGTGCACACCACGTAAATTGGACACACCTGCCTCTATTTCCATCTAAATCCTTGAAAGATTTTTTTTTTTTTTAAGGAAATCTAAATCCTTGAAAGATCTACGCCAAATTCATTTTTTAGAATGGTTCCTTTTTAAAAATAAAAAATAAAAGGCAAGAAAAAAAAACTCATTATTAGAGCAATTTTTAGAAATAAAAAATAAAACTGAAGTTATTTTAACTTTTAACTTTGTCAACAAATCAGAAAACATTTTTTTAAAAAAATTGTTGATTATAGAAAATAATTTTAATATAAGCTTCTTCTTTGCCGTAGTTTTTAAAATGTTTTTCATTTATTTTAAATTTTTTTTAAGGGTATGCAACAAACGAATGAGAACTTCCAAAAGTACTATTTTTTTGGCTTAATTGAATCTTTAGTCCCCTAACTTATTTGTTATTTTCAATTTGGTCCCATAACTCTAAATTTTTCCTATTTGGTCCCTCAAATATACATCTGTTAGTCAATTTGGTCCGCTTTTGTTAACTTTAACCACAAATGTCTATGGTGGACCAACATTATAGGTAGTCCACCATAGAACTTAATAATTTTTAAAATTTTAACCATTAAATCTTTTTCCAAAAATGAACACAGTATGATCATGCATATCTATTGTATTTTATGGTGAAGCAACAACACCTAATGTTTTTTACTTTTTCTTCATCTTGTTCCCTCTCATCTTCATCATCTTCTTCATGCAAGCTATAAACAATTTTCATAAGTTATTATGAACATTCTCACAAGTGTTTATATGAGTAGATAAACTCAAAATATGATCATCCAAAGAGGCCCTTGCACAAAAAATAAACATACCACGACCAAAGACATTTACGGTTTCATTAACAAATCTTCTACAATCATCTTCTTTGACAACATCTGCTGCCATAATCATAACATGCCTTGCTCCCATTCGCCTTGCATTCTCAACAATTTCTATTAGCCTATGATCTCTGCGTGCCACCAGCATTAAATTTGCTCTCCTGATTGCATACTCGGATTGCAAATCTGGATTTTTTTCTTCTTCTTAACGAATTGCAGATCTGATTTTTTTTTTCTTCTGTTTCTTCTTAAAGAATTGCAGATCTTGATTTTTTTTCTTCTTTTGTTTCTTCTTAACAAATTGCAGATCTTGATTTTATTTCTTCTTTCTTTTCTATTGAAACGTGAAAAAGAATCATGAAAGGAAAGGAGAAGAAGAAACATTGTTTTTGGATTTTTGGCAATTGTTTTTGGATCAAACATTTGAAATTTGAAAACTCTGAAACTATCCCTCGCAAAAATAATTTGGGATTTATGAGTTTTTGAGAGAAGAAGAGTTTAAGATTAAGTTTTTTAAAAAATAAAGTTGTGATATTAATTTCTAATTTTTTGGGCTGGGTTTGAAGATTGATGAGGTTGTATGAAGAAGATGTGAGGGAAGAAGATGAAGAAAAAGTAAAAAACATTAGGTGTTGTTGCTTCACCATAAAATACAATAGACATGTATGATCATACGATGTTCTTTTTTGGGAAAAGATCTAATGGTTAAAATTTTAAAAATTATTAAGGTCTATGGTGGACTATGTATAATGTTGGTCCACCATAGACATTTGTGGTTAAAGTTAACATAAGCGGACCAAATTGACTAACAGAGATATATTTGAGGGACTAAATAGAAAAAATTTAGAGCTATGAGACCAAATCGAAAACAACAAATAAGTTAGGGGACCAAAGATTCAATTAAGCCTATTTTTTTCAAAATAAATTGTGACAAACGGGCTCTAAGAAAATATCAAGAAACAAAACTAATCATAAATCAAGAATCATAAAGATATAATTTTGAGATGGACTTGCATGTTTTAATTAAAATTAATAAAAATAGTTTATGTCTCCTTTATATCTTATTTCAAAAAATATTAAAAAAATATATATATTTAAGCTAAAAATTTACTAAGAAAAAAATAAAAATATTAGGGACTTAACCTTTGATAGAATATTAAGTATTTTCTAACCTTTGATAGAATATTGTATAATTGAGCTTCGTTCTGCATACTTTTTTTTCGTTGTCTTAGAAGTCACATATATAAAAGGCTTATCACTTGTAGATTTACGATTTTGCAAATATATAAAAGTTGTCGTGTTCTCCTCATCAATATATATTCTATTAGTAGTTTCTCTAACATTTTATGCTTCAATAGGTATGAGCAATGTTTACTTTCAAATTTCCAAGTTACATTAACATTTAGATATGTTACACTAGCAATCAGAACACTTGAATTTGCCTCCAAATCTGAAGGGGTGATTTTGAACAATATTCTCCACTAACATTATTGAATCACTAAATAACATACGATATGCATATTCGGGTAATCATCTTTGTATTGTTCTATGTTAGTTGAATCAGATGAGTTGAATCTAAACACCTCGTAATAAAACATTTTAGAAAACTCAGAAACTCAAATTCTATTAACAAAAAAAAAAGAAGAGAAACTCAAATCCTCATTTTAATTTCGAACTTTTTCCCAATTATTTGAGTACATGTGTCTTCTTGTGATGTCATTCTAATGAAGAAAAAATAAATACACTCAATAATATAAACTCAAAATAATGCCCCTCTAGTTGAGCTTTAAGCTTGTTACAAAACTAACTCGATGATAAACAAGACCAATTGATGTCGGAACTAATGGAGAGGAGTAACCAAAGAAGCAGCAGCCGAAGCGAGGAAATAATATCAAACTAAATCGAAATTGAACATAAGAGTCAATAGAGGGAGAAGAAACAAAAAAAAAAAAAAACTTCAATAAGAACTCTTCACAGATAAATTAAGAACTATTTATGAGTAGTATCTTGCTTGACTCACTAAATTATTTAAAAGAAACATCATAGCATGGTGCTTCACAAATTCACATACAAATTGTGAGCATTATCTTGACTTACCAAACAAAAAAAAAACATCATATGATGCTTCACAAACAAATTGTGAGCAATATATTGATTCACTAAACAACCCAAAGAAACATCACAACACGGTGTTTCACAAACAGTCAAAGTAACTACTACCAAAACCAAGTTAAACCAAAGGAAATCAAACAAAACCAAATCAAACTAAACCAATCAAAACTAAACGAAATCAAACTAAGACAAATTGAAAAATCAATGTAAACCAAAACTTACTGACGAATAACTAACTAATCAACCTTGATCAAAGCACCACAAACAAACAAAACATCATCGCACTGTAACAAACAATCGGGTCAAAAATCGAGAACTAGACCCAAAAGTTAAACTGGGTTGCAAAATAATGGATGGACCGTGAACAAGAATTGCAGCTTCTGAAATTCCTCATTTTTTTTTTCAATTGTTTGCAAACCATCTTAGCAATCATGAATTTTATATATATATATATATATATATATATATATATATATATATATATATATATATATATATACTTTCTCTAGTTCTTATTATAAGAAGAAAAACCAAAAAACATCAAAAACTATCAGCAATTAATATAACTTTTTTAATATTTTTACAACTATACCCTCATAAAAAATTGTGAAGTATTAAATACATTCACAAATATTAAAAAGACAAACATTAAATTAGGGGTAGAAAAGTCTTTTAAACAATAACCACACCTTAAAAGTTGTGACATTTTCTTATAAATAGGACCAAAATGTTTTTTGAAAATTTTCTTATATATAGGACCTGAGGGAATATATATATATATATATATATATATATATATTGGATCAAATGACACCAAAGTGTCAAATTAAATTTGACATCAAATCTTAACCATTAATTCATACTTAACCCGACGTCTCCCATCAATTCATTAAATGCTCACATGTTTAATCAAATGATCCAAATTTAATTTTAAAAATAATTTATTATTTCTTCTCTTGATTAATTATTGGCTAAAATATGCTTTTAGTCCCCGCAAATAGGGCTCGTTTTGCTTTTGGTCCTCGGTAATTTTTTTTTTTAAAAACACCCTTGCAAAATTTTCTGTCTTTTAAAAAAGTCCCTGGGCCCACTTCAGTGATGATTTTGGCATGGTTTTGGCCCCTGCAAATATGTCCAGTTTTGGTTTTCGTCCCTAGTAATATTTGCAGGGACCAAAACTGGGCATATTTGCAAGGACCAAAACCAAAACTAGGCATATTTGCAGGGACGAAAACCAAAACTAGACATATTTGCAGGGACCAAAACCATGTCACTTCAGCGCTTTGATGGGCCCAAGGACTTTTTTAAAAGACAGAAAATTTTGCAAGGGTGTTTTTAAAATTTTTTTTTACCGAGGACCAAAAGCAAAACGAGCCCTATTTGCAGGGACTAAAAACATATTTTAGCCTTAATTATTTACCAAAAATTCTCTGATGATATTATTATAGTTCCTTTACACTATTCACTTTCATCCTTTTTTTAAGGGCTTATCATCGTTATTTCTTTATTCCTATTAACCTTTTTTATTTTTATTTTTCTTAGAAGAACCCAAAGAAAATTGATTTATAAAGAGCATCAGGGATAATGAATGAACGATTGCACCTAAAACTAAAAAGAACATATGCGACTAAGCGAAAGCAAAGCACAAATGCTAAAACACCGGATACAAGAATATTGTAGCTGCTAAACTCAACAACAAGGGAAATTTGATGACCTAAAAACAACATGAACTCAAGAATACTATCATCCAACAAATGAAAGAGTAGTCAATACAAACATGATACAAAGATAATCCAACAAAAATTAGTAAATATAATCTCTAAAAAAATAGTAGGGAGAAATCAAATAGCAATCATCAGCAAAACATAACGAAAATGGTAAGTAAATAACCAAGAGAAGAAAAAATAAATTATTTCTAAAAGTAAAAGGTGAGTCACTTGATCAAGCATGTAAGTACTTAATGAATTGATGAAAGACGTTGAATTAAAGTTGGATTAATGGTTAGGATTTGGTGTCAAATTTAATTTGACACCTTTGTGTCATTTGATCATATATATATATATATATATATATATATATATGCAAAAAATAAAGAAACGATTCAAACAAATAATCACAAACTTCAAGTCGACCAATGAGAAATAAGCAAATAAAGAAGTCATTCAAATAGTATTTTTTTTTACGTAAATACTATAACTTAACCATGATGGTTTGGTCCTTAAAAAAATGATAGTTTGATAAAATTATTATCTCTCCGTTCTAAATTATAAATCATTTTAAAAAAATTATCTTAAATTATAATTTTTTTAAAAAAATTGTCTCAAATTATAAAACATGTTACAATGCAGATAAAATATTAATGATGATATTTTTTTTAGGGAAATGTTAACGAGTGTTCCGGAGGCACTCGTTAAGGACTATAAATAGTAAATATTTATGAAAATGTGTGTAATCAATGCATTATAAATCGAAATATTTGAGTTTTTTAAAGAATAATTGCTTATTTTAGAATGCTTAAAGAGTATCTCGGGGCACTCGTTAACCAGACTTTTTTTTATTATATCTTTAATCATTTCTTATTTACTCTTGTTTCAATGCTTTAATTTATTTTTCTCATACAATTAATTATAAATAATTTTATAAAATAACTTATAATTTCTCTTTAACATAGAAAATTAATTATATTATTAATCTCTGCTCTTCTTTCATATTTACTTTTATTAAGAGAAGACTAATTTTAAATTTGTCAACAACATATAGTAAAAAAGAAGAGCCCTAGTAGTAATTGTAAACTTGAAAAATTTTACACCACAATTTCCAAGAGTGGTCAACATGTCAGCTCGTCAGTTGACTCACCAAATTTTAGATAGCCCCACCCCAATGACCATGTGTTCCCAGCAGGCCCCCACCCTCTCCCATAATGAAGAGTTCACGTCCTTTTTTTAAAAAGAAAAAAAAAGACTCATTTTGATTCTTACGATTAATAAAACTTAAATTAATCATTACTCTCTCCGTCATGTTAGTGACACGGTTGATTCTGTCACACATATTAATATATATTTTTTATCTTTTATTCTCTATTAGAAAAAATTATGAAATCTTAATATTTTAAAATATTTATGGAGACGAATCCAACATCTTATATAATACTATTATTTATCTTTGTATATTAGTAAAAAAATATGGTCAAAATATGTTAGGTGAATTATACACATTGACAAATATGTCATTTAATATGAGACAGAGAGAGTAACATTTTTTATATTGGAGACAAACCAGCCATTCTATTTTATAATCAATAAAGAATAATTTTTTCTTTATTATAAAAATGTCAAGAACTAAGATTGAATTTTATTTTTGTTAAAGAGTGAATTGATCTGTCTAAAATTGTAAAAGACCAAAATGAATCTTAACAAAATTATTGAACATCTTTCTTTAATCATGTTTTTTTTATTATTGTTGTTGTTATTATTATTATTATTATTATTATTATTATTATTATTAGAAAAATGTTAAATAGATCCACATGAATTTAACTCAGTTGGTAGAGACAATGTATAATATATGCAGAGGTTGGGGTTCGAATTCCGAACACTTCACTTATTCACCTTAAAAAATATGAATTTCTAACCACTGTACTACTTTAAAAAAAAAATGCTAAATAGTTTTCATAGAAAAATGTATCCAAATTGATCTGTTACACCTCTATCAAAAAATAAAAAAATATATAACAAGTAAAACAACGGGAAGTGTATCTAACACTGGTACTTAGCATTTTGAGAATTTCAATATTTTATATTCTTTTAATAAAATTAGTTTGAATAATAAATATGAAATAATAACATTCACTAGTTTAAATAATTTTTTATAATATTTATAAAATAACAAAAAATTCATAGAGTCTTTATAGATTTCCCCAACTGAAATTATATTGAATAAAATAAAATTACATACAACGTATGAGTTTTGCGTTCTTGACTTAAAATTCATTTAACTTTATTAAAATTTAAAAAAATCGGTCAAAATAAAATAATATATTTCAAGGTTTTATTTCTTTAAATAAATTTATTTATTTCAACATATATTAGTTTTTTTTTTATATAGAAATTCAACACAAATCAATTAAGTTTTAAATAAGTTTATAGTCCTATAAATATATAAAATATCGTTTTTAATCATCATAAAAAAGTGATATGTTTGAGTCCCTATAAAAATTTCAATATGGAGTTTTAGTCTTGCTAAATTCATTTTTTTTAATTATTCTTAAAGTTCTAAAATTTTGAATGATTTTTTTCGTTATAACATTATAAAAAATTCTTCCGTAAAAAATAAGCTTAAAATAAAATTTATAGGTCTAGATTTTCATTACTTTTATCTTGAATTTTTAAAAGTTTAAAAAAATCTATATTTAATACATTTCACGTTAAAGAATTTCTATTTTTTGTGGAAGAACTTTTTACGCCTGCAAAAAAGTCATTAAAAAATTAAGGATAATTAAATAAATTTAAGAGAGATTAAAACTTCATGTTGAAGATTTTTATAGGGACAAATATTAAAATTTAAACCACTTTTTTTATTCCGATTAAAATTAAAATTTGATATATTTATAGGGAAAAACAAGCTTATTAAATCCATCAATTAATAACAAAATTAGAAATAAAAAAACAAAAAATTAATTTTTCCTACAAAAGCAAAATATAAAAAACAAACAATAAGGATTGACACGATTGATGGGTTATCCACTCACTCCCCAGTCTGATTTAGATCCACGTTTGGAATTTCACAACTAGTATGTTAGATATAAATTTCTTTGTAAATTCTTAAAGAGATTGGTGATTTTTTCTGATCTTGCATGCAAGTGTCTTCTTTATTCTTCATTTTTTTTTTACCAAAAGAAGATATTCTTTTTATAACTATAAGTTTAGGCGAATTAAGCTTCGAGGATTTAACATAATGAGAACATACCTTCTTTCAAAAATCTAAAAAAAACAGTTAGAACATACCTCCAAACTCGACGAGCATTAACAAATATACTTAAGTAACATTCACAAAAGAATTCTCAGACTAATAGTTAAAGTTGCCCTCACTACCGTAAACATAAGTTAACTTCTTATCAACTGAGTCAATCTTTATTAAAGAAAAATAAAATATTTTAAACTAGTACAAACAAAATTCATTAAAGACTCAAAAAATAAAAAATAAATTGTCATATTCCGAATTACTATAGCTGATTCTCCTGCAAAAGAGAGGGTTACACAAACAAAATTGTAAAAAAAATAAAAAAATAAAAACCATTGTATCATCACTATAAAAAATAAAAATTGTGCTAATGAGGAGGCCCACTAACCTGAAATGAACGCTACTATATAATCCATTAACTGGGCCTCATCTATATATATTGTGGGGTCATCAAAATCAATCCAACCCGTTTCGTTTCTCTTACAGAACACAACACTCTAAGATTCTCATCACTTTCACAAAACAAAAACCCTAAATTTCACAATCTTCAAACCAAACCAATGTCTTCATCAGAGGTAGTTATCCACACATTCTCTCAAACCCAATCAGAAACCAAACCTTCCACCACCGTTACAACCACCGTCGCCACCACCTCTTCCGATCCCAACACCAAACTCACCGTCCGAAGACCTTCCTCTCGATCCACCAAAGACCGTCACACCAAAGTTAACGGCCGTGGCCGCCGTGTCCGTATGCCACCACTCTGCGCTGCTAGAATCTTCCAGCTGACACGTGAGCTAGGTCACCGTTCCGACGGTGAAACGATCGAGTGGCTTCTTCGTCATGCTGAGCCGTCGATCATCGCCGCTACCGGTACCGGAACTGTTCCCGCCGGTCCAGTTTCCACCTCTTCTCCGGTGTCGTCTTCCTCGATGCCGTCGGTTTCTTGCCATGTTCAGCCTGTGACGACTGTTAGTCCCGGCGGTGGAGGGATTTTCGGTATGGCTTTACCGATGCAGCAACTGAGCTGCCGTCTTGACCTGTCTCAGCCGGCGGGGATGGATTATGCCGCGGCGAGTAGATACCGTCATATGCCGTTCACGTCGCTGCTTTTACAACCGACGACGACGGTGGAGGAGAATCAGCAAGAAGAAGATGAAGAAGCTCTTAACGAACAATGACATTGTTTTCGGAGGAAGAAGGTGGAATATAATTCATATTTTAGGTTTTATCTATTTTTTTAAAATAATTTTGTTAATTTTAATGTTAGTTTTAGAGTTTGGTGGAATCAATAGAATGTGTTCGGTTAATATGTTTTTTTTTTTTGTGATTCGTTATCTGATGGAAAGACTAGTGCAGAAGAGATTTATGTAAATGATTAGAAACCTTAATATGAAATTAGTATGATGATTATATATTTGTACTTGTTTTGGGTTGGCTGTTTGACATGTGAAAACTTTGATTTGGACCCACCCAGCATTGATCGATTAATGAACTAAGTTCTATGATGATTGGTAAGATAAATGATTCTGCCTAAAAAACAATTGGATCATGAGACGTTACTTTTTGGCAGACGTGATTAATTGATGTTTTTTTTAAAATATTGTTTTGAAACTGTGATTAGATTAGACCTTTGTTATGATAAAAAAAGATTAGGCTTTTGAGTAAGGTGATTACTGATTGGATCCTGGCTACAGCAGAGAAAAGTGTGACCGAGAGAGAAAAGTGTGAATGCTAAACCAATACCCATTCTTGAGTGAAATCTTATGAATAAACATTTATTCAATCTGATCCCTAAACTATCACTCTCACCAATTTAGTTGATTTTAATAGTTTAGGACTAAATTATTTCAATAAAAAAAAATAGTTTAGGGACTAAATTGATAAGACAATGATAGTGTAGGGACTAAATTGATTGTTTATTTGAAGTCTTATTGTCCTACACCTTATGTGACCTACACAATTACGATAGATGTAGGAGCTATATAAATGGTGTAGCAATCCTCTTAAAAAAAATGGTGGATAGGTTCATTAAACCGAAATTATCATCAAACTAATGTGCCCTGATTTCACAAAGGTTTCATTGCTGCAGTATATGACAGGAAGATAATGGAGAAAAATAACAACCAAAATTATCATAAAATGGAAAGAAAATATTCAATTTTTTTGAACAGGAATCCAAATTTCCATAATATTATCTATCTAAACAGTTAGTTATTTTCTAAAAACATCTATCAGCAAATGGAGATGAGTGGCCACAATGACAATAAGGTGAGGTCGCAATGGCAACATCCAAAATAGTGACTAGAGTAGGGGGAGAACGCAATAACAAAAAGTCGACAATGTAACACTGAGAGTAGCAAAGGCGTCTATGTGCCTTTTATTTATGTGATGCACCATAGAGAGGAGAAAGTGACTAGTTTTTATTTTGGGGTTTGTGACTTAGGGCTTGTTTAGATAAACAACTTGTTTACGGCTTATAACACTTACCGTGACAATCGTTTATGTATAAGTTCACATATGGTGTATTTGGTAAAAATAAGATATAAGCTAACTGATGACTGATAAGCTAGCTGATAGTTAAAAAACTAATTTATAGTTGATGGCCGATAATTGATAGCTTATAGTTGAAAAAACTCGCTTATTAAAATTAATGTGTTTGACAAAATTAGTTGTTGAAGTGGCTGATAAATATAAAATGACATAAAAATACATATCTATTTTATTTATTTATTTTGTTTATAAACAATTTTACTTAATATATTTATTTTTAAATATGTTAATTAATTTCATCATTAAACTTGTAAACGTGGTATATAAATTAAATTGTGATTTTTGTGTAATTAAACTTTTTAACTTTGATATAACATATATTTTTCAAAAGAACTTTTATATAATATTTCTTTTTATTTTTGGAAAATTATATAGTTTTATTTGAGATTATAAATAATAATATATAAAGTAATAGAATGTAAGAGGATCTATATATATAAAAGGAAAAAAGAAAGTGCTTGGTTGTTTAGCAAACCGGAAAAGAAAAAAAAAGTGGCAGTTACTTTAATAACGTGGGTTTAGTGGTCATTTCTTTAAAAAATAATAAAATTAAAATAAAGGTTAAAAATGGAAGAAAATGTCAAAAGGTATAAGCTATAAGTTCAAAAGTTACTTGAAATAGCATCTGAAAAAAAGCTATAAGCTAATGAAAAAAACTTGTTACGAAACACATCTAGGCTGTGTTTAGTAACACAAATAAGCTAGCTTATAGCTTTTTGGACTAGCTTATAAGCTTGTTTTTGTAGAATGAGACGTGTTTGGTAAAAAACTTTTCTCGTTAGCCTATAACGTTTTTTGAGATACTAATTCAAGTAGCTTTTGAGCTTATAGCTTATAACTTTTTATATTTTCTTCCAATTTTAACCTTTTATTAATTTAATTTAATTTAATTTTAACTAAAAAAAATTACCCACATTCTTATTCAACTGCCCATGTTTAGAATCATAGTATGACTTTTTAAATTTTCTTGTTCACTTTCTTTTTTACCCGCACTTAATTCAATAATAAATAATTTTATATAAAATTTACAATAAATAGTGAAGCAAGTTTAGTTAAGTAAAATTCATAAAAAGAAATTTTTGTTAAATAAAAAATGTCAATTGAATTCATAAATACATTTATCATTTGGGAGATGAAAATATTTTGAAATAAATTTAAACATTTAAAAAAGAAATACATTAAGTAATAAAAATTGTATATATGATTTATAAAAAAAATAAACAAACATGCCCTTTAACGTCATTTTATATTTATCAGTCACTTCAACAACTAATTTTACCAAACACTTTTTATTTTAATAAGCTAACTTTTCAGCTATAAGCTATCAACCAGCCATCAGCTATAAGTTAGTTTTTCAGCTATTAGCTAGCTTATCAGCTATCAGCTAGCTTATAACTTATTTTTACCAAACACACCCGTAGTTTTATCAAGCAAGCTTATAAGCTAATCCAAGAAGCTATAAGTTAGCTTATTTGTGTTGCCAAACACATAGCAAATAGTAAAATAAAAGTTAAGGAGTTGTTGCAAAGGGTAAAATAAAGTTAAATTGTTTTTGTATATGCTAAAAGTTCTTTTTAAAAGCCATATTAGAGAACTTAAGAAAATAATCTGGAAAAAGCTTTTGAAAATTGTCAGAAGTTGTTTTTGTAAGTTCTTCTAGACAGTTCCACAAAACTTACGTTAGTAAATGACATCTAATAAGTCAATCCACACATGCCCTTTGTATACTAGGTTTTTAGTTACAATAGGTTTGGGTTGGATTACACAGAATAGAATCGATGAACTTGGTATGCAAACCAACTTTATTTTTGTGGGTGGAATTGGGTTGGGCCAGGTTGGTGGTGTGTTGATCGATCTAACTCATTAACATCTCTAGTTTTTACGGGTAGATAGCTAGAGAAACAATATTTTTAAAGAAGAATTCACATAGTTTTGTTAGAAATTTATTGTAATTAAGATGTTTAGCACCTATCGAATTCACAATGTATTCTCTTTAGCTTAGATTATTTAGATTTACAATGAGACTAATATCTACTTGAGTGCTTACGTTATTGCTTAAGACTATCCATTCCTCTTCAATAGTGTACTTTATACGGATCTTGTCGTGATCCTCACCCATAACCATAAACTTACCACTACTTGACCCATTGAACCAAAAAACTTATATCTCTAGAGTAGTGGACTGGCAAGTCATAAAGGTAATGCACTCAGAGAAGGATCCAAAAATCTATCAAATGGTGGGATGGAAAAAAAATTATTAAAGGTTTTATATAGAATAAAATTACAACACCTTTATTTTTTAAAGAAAAATAACAAATAGTATGTGGTGCATAAGATGGATTATGTGGTAAATAAAATGGATTCTCCCCTTTTAATCGACAAAAAATAGTTATGTGGTGTCCACCTCACTTGTATGGTAACTTTTAACTCAACATGGATGATTCCCTAGGCTCCCCTCACAACCAACACATACACTTATCGAGAGTTAGCAATCCAACTTTACCGTTATAAGAATAACGATTTTTTTCTAAGTGTTAACCTTCTAGTTTCTAAAGGAAGTAGCCCTAGTAATTCGGAGTTTGTTGAGAGGTAAATAAAGTTTGACCAATAATTGTTTTCACTAGAAATCAAACTCAAGTTCTTGTAAACGATTCGTCCTAGATGGAGCTCATTAACAAATAACAATGAAATTTAGACACAAAACTGTAATACCTTACAAAAAAATTCATTCAATTCAAGTGTTGATTTGATTCCCCTAAAAAAATTGTTGATTTGATCGAAGGAGAAAGGAAAAACTACTGAAAAAAAAATCAAAATCTATAATAGTGTTTGGTGTCAACTTTTTGCGGCAAGATAACAATTTTACCTCTAGAGTTGGAAAAGGAAAATCTGTAGTAAATGATTTGCCTCCTTTGAAAGCAATAGGTAAGAATAACAAGAACTGTGGACATGTTCTGAAGATAAAGCCTTTGAGAGTGGCCTTGCGTGATATCTAGAGGATATTGGCCAATGGGAGAAATTGGCAGCTCTTACTAGAAGATCTCTTACTGAAGTTGAAGAACAGTACCAAGTGTTGGTATATGATATTGCTTGTATTGAGGCTGGTCTTGTCTCATTGCCATCCTATTCAGATGACTTCACTTAATTCAATTCATAAAAAAACTGATGCAATCAAAGCTCAGCCACGTCAGCATAACAAGTGTAAAGATATAAAGGGACTATCTAATTACTTTCTTGATCTTATTTATAAGAAAAAATTTTGTCAATAAAAATTGATGTATTTGGTATGAATTTTGAGTCAGATACATCAACTCTCATTTTGTCATGATTTCTTATTAATAGGATTGGAGGGAGTACTTATTTCGAAATTTACATTTCAACTGATGAAGTTGTATTTTTTGTCTCTCTATTTTATTCGACCATGAATTCGTTTCTCTTCTTATGTCCTTAAGAGGTGGATTCTTTTAATCCCCTTTTCGTTGGTCCTATTTTCCGGTTGTATTCGAGTTTAGGCACCCCCTATGGCTATGCACTCTATCTTTAATATACTTTGTCGTTAGAAAAATGATATTCATATGAGGCCAAGAGATGTGTACGGTGTATCATAATGGTGAATGAGACTTTGAGTAACTCACAACCAAGCTTTCAGAGGATATTCATACGGAAATAAGGAGTACTATTTTTATAGCATATGATTATGAAGATATGTTGATTTGAGGTGCCTTAAATTCTGGTCAATATTTACCTGAAAGTACATACAACTTCAACTTTCAACTTTCAACTTTCAACATGGAGGCAACATTGCAAGAAAATCAAAAACACTTTAAGTGGCTCTCTATGTGGACTCCACTTGTGCATCATTGACATTGACCAATCCAATTGTGATACATAAATAAATTTAATTATTCTCTCTCTATGTCACACAAGTGTGATCCCTCTTTATGCATGGTGGTCTTCCTACTAACCAATTTCGAGTTAATCATGTAGCCAATAAAGCATCTTATCATAAATGTTGTGCTGCATATGTGACCTTAGGAACTGTCACACTATTATTGAAAAATTGGAAGCTGACATTTAACACAAACCTTTTTCGGTATTAACTATTGTGATTGTTAACATCAAAATATTTTCCATGTAACACAATATTGCATTGGTCGGAGTACTATTATGTTTTATAGGTGGTAAAAAAGTAATACATCACTTCATTATAACATATGTAAATCTATGAAAGAAAGAAACAAAATCCTTGCACAATAAAATGTGTAATTTTTATAGTATTAATCATTCAGTTCTTAGGGAAAAAATCTGACCAAGAATTGTTTGTGAAATAAACTTTACACATTTATGTATAAAACTATGTTCTATAAGAAAACATCGAAAATGCCACTGGCATGTAGGAGTTGGGTCAGCATACCAAAAGTTTATACAAGTTTTTAATAAAAAAGGAAAATCAAAATACTCATGGAAGCACCATTTCCATCATCAGCAAGAAAATGAGATAAATTTGGATATAGAATCATGTTGTTTTTGGATTTCCAAATTCTATTTTGAAATAGAATATCTACCGAAGTTGTTACTAGGTTGAGTCACGAACATGTCGCTCTTTTTAAGACGTTTCGTGGCACTGCCCAAAATTGTGCAAGGCAGACTATCAACCACGCCGCCTCCAGGATAAAACAAGTCCAACTACAACTGTGCGGTTAACTACTGCACTGTAGAAAACCGTTCGAGATTTACACCTCCAATATGGTACTAAGACCACTCTTTAATACTGAAACCACTCTAATATGGTATTGTGACCACTCTATTATGGTGCTAAGACCACTCACCATTCTAACTTTTTAACTTCTCCAAAATAGAAAATATCAAAATAATATTTATATATACCGTTAAGATCATTCTTAATTCCGACGGGACATTATTATTTCAAAAGGGACTATGATCTTAAAAGTACTCTTTATTCCGAAGGGACATATATTATTGAAGGGACTATGTTCTTAAGACCTTTCTTAATTCCGAAGGGACATTATACCGAATAGAGACTAAGGTCTTAAGAACACGAGAGAAAGAGTTCTCGACAACTCAATAGAACTCTTTGGTGTGTTTTTTGAACTGAGTGAAGTCCTCTATTTATATAGAGATTTTGTAACTGTTTTATCTAAAATTGCGGCAGCAGTCACTCTAATGGATAAGATCAAAAAGAAACTTCATCACTAATCAGTTCAACAATGCTTGTGGATAAGATCAAAAGGAAACAAATCCACAAAGATGGAGGAAACAAACTCATTGGATATGACTGAAGGAAAGATAAGAACTCAGTTGAATTCTTATTCTTATCACAAACAACATAAACTAAATTTATGGGAAGTGATATTCACGAATAAAAATAATAATTACTATTATTTTTATCATTATAAAGTATTTTAAATTAAATACCGCAATTTAAACATTACTAATGTGTGTGTTCTGTTTTATGTGGGACCCCCACTCTCTATTTTTTCAATTCACATCACACTAGCTCAAAGTCTTATTACTTGGTGTTTAATCATTCAATTTCCTTCCAACTTCACGCCAATGTTCCAACAAATCCTTATTGGTTGTTGGTTGACTCTTGGATGGATTTCGATATAGAATTCAAAAGTTTTCTATATGTTGCTTATGCTTTCTGATTTATTCAATAATAGAAAAAAATGAGCGGATAGTGTGTTGGTACCAATTGTTGTTGGTTCAAGTGACAAAGTGATTAATTCTATTTAATTAAGGTGTTGAGTTCGTGGAAAAAGTAGGCAATGACCGTTTATTTCCTTTATTTGTTTCTAATGCACTAAATTCATATTCAGATTCAATTAGTTGAGATTCAATGTCAATTCTGGAGAGAAAAAAATAGGACTTAATAATGTTTTTCATTTTATACAAAAATAGTCATAATTTGGCTAAACACAAGGAGACTTTTTTTTTTTTTTTTTACAAAAATACAATGATATTCATTCATTCAAATTGATATAGTATATCAAATACAACCATGTATTCGACATTGTTAAAAATGCAAATGATGAATCTACGAACAAACTCATAACATTCAAATTAATAACATATAACGTCAAAATACCTACAAATATTATAATAAAATCAAAGTGACCAGAATAATCATGTCCCTGGATCTACGCCCAAATCATTGATTGAATTTGTAATTGACTGAAATTGGTCTTTCAATATGAACCACACAGACACCACAACACAACAGGAAATCAAACAACGTCGCACAAGACAGCGAAATCATGAAAAAGAAAACCTAGCTATATGTAAAAATCACGTATTTAGATCAATATATAGAGAAAAAGATGAAGAGAGGTGATTTCTAGTCAAATATTGACCCAAAACCACCCACTTAAAAAAGAAAATAAAAGAGAGATTATATTTCTATATAGAATGTTTAACACAAGTGATCGTACCTGAACAGAAGGTGACTACCAGTGCAGTTGAATACAGTGGTGGTGAGCCTTTGTTGGTTGGCTGGAACGGCGGGAAGGTGTGTACCTGCAGACACTCCGACACTCAAGTCACTATTGAGTCAGAAAAGGGGGTTTAGAGAGTGAGGAGATTCTAACCCTAGGAACTGCTGAGAGTCCCCTTTATATAGAGAGTGGGTGGTGCAGGAGCCGTTGTGAGGCACACGTTGGGCTCGGCGGTTACAGATTCGTGGGAATCGTAACCGTGGGAACGTGGAAGGAGACGTTACTCTTTGGTTTAAAAGAGTCTCTGGTTGCTCCGAGCACCCCCCTCGCAGGGAGGAGGTGTGTTGCGAGTAATTTACCAAATGTTGGATTTGGGTTATTTTGTATTGGGCCTATGTAAATGAGCCTTTGAGCATTTGCTCGGTCCAACAGTATCCCCCCAAGTCGTTGCTCTTGGTAAAGAGTGATGACTTTATGAAGGCGAGGGTACCACTCATTGGAAGTTTTTAGAGGTGAAAACCCCTACTGATTTTGTTGGGTCCGTGAGTGACATGTTCGCACAATGGGCCGGTTCCTGTAATGAGGTTGGCTTGCCTGATAAGGAATGGTGTTGTTCACAAAAGTATGCCACACAAATTCTACCATGATTGTATCGGTCATATCTTCCATGGTCGAATCGGTCGTGTCTGGAATGTTACCAAACGTATTTCCAGCGATCTTACCGGTCGTGTCTGGAATGTTACCAAACATGTTTCCAGTAATCGTATTGACCGTGTCTAGAATGTTACTAAACGTGCTATCAGTGATCATACTGGTTGTGTCTGGAATGTTACTAAACATGCTATCAAGTCATAATCAATTGATCCTCTCGCCGTGAGAGACTCTTGCTCGCTGGGAGCGTCGGGGTGTTCGACTGACTGTAAGAGCAGCGAGCTTGATAGTAGGTAAGGGGTAAGTTCTGTTACGTGTCCGTTTACCGACCAGTTCGGTGACGTGATTAAGAGATTCCCTTGTCAGAGAGTTGGTCGTCCGTCCTTCAGAATTTAATACCCAGGTCTTGAGGACAAGACTGGGGGGGGACATGACTCTTGGTTTCTGATTGCCACATGTAAAGGTTAGTAATGACTTGATTACATAGGGCCTTGAGTGTGCTTTGGAGTTTGTTCCCGAGGTTTCATCATCACCGTTAATTCAATCCTGACATTTGGGAACTCAGAGGGTTTGATTAGAACCATTTGATGTGTCAAAAGATCTGATCCGAATCGTTGTTTTGCTTTCTTTGACAAGGTTGTACGTGAAGGGCTGCACCAGATCGGGCTCGCTATTTTCTGAAAGGTTGCGAAGGAAGTATAAATGGTTTCAAGTGTTGTTTGGAAACACTTTTACCATTTCTCCATTCCTGCAAGCTTTGAGTTTCCAGAACTTCCTTCCAGTTTTTGAAGCGTTCCAGGTGCATTTTAGTCTTTCAACCTCTCAAGTTCAAGCTTCTTTCATCTTCTTCGTCGTAACAGGTTTGTTATCTTCACCATTCCATTTTTCTTCTTTCTTGTTGTTTTTGTTTATTCTGGTTTGATGAACTGTGAAAATGGGGTTTTTTGGGTAGAAGGGTGAATGGTGCCTGTTACTGGTGGATTCTGCCGTAGAGAGTGGTGGTTTCCACCATAACTTCGTAGTTTTAGGATTTAGAACCCTTGTTCCTTCATTTCTGAACCACCGGCGGCAGGTTTTTAACCTGTTAAAGGTTTAACTTGTCGCCACTGTGAGTGGTGTAGCACCGTCGGGGGTGGTGGTTTCCTCCGTGTCTTTTAGTTTTCCCTTTAACTTGTTAATTTTTGAAGTTTTTTCCTTGATCTATGTCGTTCGCGAGGACGTTAGAGCCCTTCCTTGCCATGATCAGACTGATAGGTGGAGGAAGGGTGGATTTGAATGTAAAATTCACATTTTTCCTTCCTACTCTTTCAGGTTCATCATGGCAGGAAACCCTAATCAAAACGAGGCAGAGGATTATGACCCATCCTAGATGGGGGATGAACCGCTAGATGCAGTGTTCGTTTTTGCTCCAGAGGGAGTCGCGGAAGTCCCGTTCAGTTCCATGGGCAGGGGCGAAGATTGGGAAGTCAATCTTTCGAGCGTCTCTGTTCGCATCTGTTCACGATACACGGAGAACAGATTCCCCATGTACGAGGTCATCTTCAAAGACATGGGTTTCAGACTTCCCTTCTCCGATTTTCAAAGAGAAGTTTTATAGTGGACGGGGTTGTCTCCCTCGCAGCTGCAACCCAACTCTTACCCCTTCATGAAGGCATTCAAACTCGTGTGCCAACATCTTCAGATCGCCCCAACCTTGAATTTATTTTTCACCCTCTTCATTGTATAACGAGGGATGGAGAAAGGAGGGGGCCAAGGTTGGGTTTCCTTCAGGAAAAACAAGAAAATCTTTACCATTTTTGTTGGTAAGGTCAAGAGCTTCAAGGACCGCTTCTTTTTAGTGCGGCCGAGGAGTGAGGCCACGTTGAGTAATGTTTTAAAGACCGTGGATAGGTCTCAAGCGGATGGCAACATGGCGCCAGTCTGGGTCCCTCGAGGGAGAAGGCAGACTACGACAACTTATGGGCGTATGTCTGTTCTTTTGTATCTGCCAAAGTGGTGGAGGATGATGGGAGCCCGATGCTTGATTCCGACGAGACGCCCATGACTGAGCCCCACTTTATCAACACTAGAGACTTGGTGCTTTCTGATAATCCGATGGAGTTGCTCGGTAGAAATTTTACTTCTTTATGATTTGCAATCTGAATTTTCTTTTAAGTCTTGATAACTAACTTGTATTCGACCTTTGTGTTCGCAGGAAGAATGACTAGTATGCAAGAGCTCATCAAAAAGTCCAGCAAGAAGGAAGAGAGACGTTCACAGTATCAATGCCTTGATCACTGGGTTCGCATGCGGCTCCTCTTCTCAGGTTTCGGTGCAAGTGGTTGACGACGACCAGGTGGAAGTGGTCGGGAAGTCTTTCAAGAGGAGAAGGCTCGTGTATGCTGACAAGGGCGAGCATGTGTCTACCAGTTTTGATAAAAACCAGTCAGATGGAGGAGACTTGTTGCAGCTTCCCAATGTTTGGTCCGACCCTGATCGCTACGGCTCACATTCGTCTCTTTGCTTGAGTGTCCCAGAATTGAAGGTCATCCAAGATTTAGGGGTTGCTGGCCGGATCAAGGCGATGATGGAGGGAATCATCGCTGCGATGAAGGCCCTTGAGATCGCAATGTCGCTGAACAATGCTTCGACAGAGGATATGGTCCAAGCAGATGTGGTGGCCAAGGAGAGGGATGAGTTGGCAGCCAAGGTGACCAAGTTGGAGGCGGACCTTGCTGGCTATAAGACCGGAGTTGAAGAGAGAGATCACAAGATCTCTTCTCTGGAGAAGAAAGTTGCGGATGATCTTCAGATCGTGAATCAGCTGAGGAGAAGAAAGACCTTGAGAATGCCCTGCGTGATGCCACTGTCTCCGACGAGGATGAGCCTGAAGACATATCTGGTCTGGATCGCTTCGGTCTGGTGTGCAAGATTGATGAGTTGGAGAAGAACTTGGCATGGGTTTGACAACGCGGTGGAGCAAGTTAAGGTTGTGAATCCTGGGGTCGAGCTTTCGACCGAAGGAATTCACTTCCTCAAGTTCGTTTAAGACGAAGTGTTGGTGGCTCCCAAGGATGAAGAAGGAGATGAGCATGTTGATAACGCTCAAGCCTGGATGACCTTGTAATTTTATCCTCTTTTTGAACAATTTGTTTTAATGTTGTAACTGGCCTTGTGCCATGACAATGTGTGCCCTTCGTGGTTAGCACTCAATTTGTACAATATTTCCTGCTCGCGTTTTTCCTTTATACTTGTGCGAAAATCTATGATTAATTTTCTAAGTATAATTTGCGATTGTAATGCTCATCGTGTGAGGCTTTCTTTTGATCTTGAAAATCGTTTTAAACTTCCAAGTGTTGAGTGCGACCAACATCCTCAGAGATGAGAATGATTCGATATGTATGCTCGTAGAAATTTTGAAAGTTTGACTTAGATGCATGCCCGTAGGGTTCATTTGAATAACCAAGCATTTTTAAATCAAAAATAGATATGATAAACTGAGGGTAGGGCCCACCCCCTCATAGTCATTGCTTCATTGTGAAGCGAGGACTAAGATCGTTCTGAAGGTTCAGTTCGGTGAGTATCGAGCATATGACTACTCTCTTTAAATCGTTGTTAAGCTTAAAGAGGTTGCCCTTCCTCCCCCAAGTATTTTCTTCGTTTGTTAAAGGGCAAATACTTGTGTGTTATTGTACAAGGGGATCCAAGTGTGACCGTTCTAACCGTTACGCGGGGTATACATTAAAAGCATTCACGTCCAAGAGAGGTTTATCTGAACGTGTGTTCAAAAATGTGGTTCGAACAAAAACGGTGGATGAACGAAAAACTTAATTTAAGTTCAATGCCCCAAGGTGTGAATCACCCATCGCGAGCTGGGGTTCTGCCTAACATATCGAGCAGTGATGTCGCAGCTGTGAGCGAACATAATAAGGAGTAAAAAAAATTTGTTGTGTTAGATTTCATTTATCCTTTAATTCATTTTGGATTTGGAGTGGCACAAATTTCCTCTTCCGTTGTAAGTGCTCGTTTGTGAGAGCATGCAGTTCGTTAGTTTGAACTTATATCGTTGTACGTACAATATAGCGGTTCGTAAGTTCACCATTAGCTGTTATACCTTTTCAGTTTTTCTGCATTCCATGTTCGAGGAACTGGACCCTTTACAAGGTCCTTGATGTCGTACACCCCCGTCCCCGTTTTCATGTGGATTCTATAGGGGCCCTCCCAGTTGGCGGCGAGTTTCCCCTCGTCAGAATCTTTTTTATTTCTTCGGAGGACGAGGTCGCCAACTTTGAATTCTTGCTTTATCACTTTTTTGTTTTGACGAGCGGCTATTTTTTGTTTTAGCGATGTCTCTTTCAGGGCTAATTCACTTCTAATATCATCGATGAACTCGAGTTCCTGTCGCAGTTTCTCAACATTGGCTCGGAAGTTGGTATTAGCGCCGGTTCGCCAGTTGAGCTCGTTTAGCTCAATGGGAATGACTGCTTCTGTTCCGTACGTGAGACGGAAAGGCGATTAATCTGTTGTTGAGTGAAGGGTCGTCCGATAGGCCCAAAGAACTATATGAAGTTCCTCAACCTAGTTGCCTTTGGCTTCGTCTAACCTTCGACGTATTCCGCGAAGGATAACTCTGTTTGCTGATTCAGCTTGCTCGTTTGCTTGAGGGTGCTCGACAGAGGTGAAGCTATGTTTGATGTTCAAGTTCTTTAAGTAGTCTTGGAACCTTTTATTGGTGAACTGAGTCTCGTTATCAGATATCACGATGGCTGGTACTCTGAACCTTGCTAGGATGTTTCTCTTGAGGAAACAGAGTACATTTTTCATTGTGATCTTAGCAAGGGGTTCAACTTCGATCCATTTTGTTGAGTAGTTGACTGCTACTAATAAGTACTTCAGTTGACCTGCAACTTTGGGGAAAGGTCCCAAAAGGTCGATTCCCCACCATGCGAAAGGCCAGGGTGAAGCTAGTGAAGTGAGTTCGGCGGGGGGAGCGATATGCATGTCTCCGTGCCGTTGACACTTGTCACATCTAGCAACACAGTCCTTAGTATCTTTTAGCATGGTTGGCCAGAAGAAACCTGCTCGCAAGACTTTCTTGGTGAGGGCCTTGGCCCCAAGGTGTTGCCCGCAGATACCTTCATGTGTTTCGACGAGGGCCTATTGGGCTTCTATAGGGCCGAGACATTTGATTAGAGGAGTGATGAAACCTCGTTTGTATAAGGTTCCCTCCACTAGCGAGAACGAGCAAGCTCTTCATTTCAAGTTGGTTCTTTCCGAGGGATCAGAGGGGAGTTCTCCGCTAGTAATGTAGCGGATTAAGGGTCCTTGCCTATCTTGGATCTTGGAAATCTCGTTGATTTCGAGCAGTTGAGACTTTTTCCTTTGAACGCTTGGTTTTATAAGGACTTCTTGTATAACAGTTTTGTTTCCGTTAGCAATTTGTGTGCTAGCGAGCTTAGAGAGAATGGCTGCTCGGGTGTTATGTTCGCGTGGAACATGTACCACTTCAACAGACTCAAACTCTTTCCTTTTGGTTTGTACAAGTTGGACGCACTCTTGTAAATATTCCTCCCTTACCTGGTATTCACCCTTAACTTGGGAGGCCACAAGCTGAGAGTCAGTGCAAATTTTGATCGTTCTGGCTCCCATGTCTTTAGCTATTCTTAGGCCGGCCAAGAAAGCTTCATATTCTGCGGTGTTGTTAGTCATCGTGAAAGATAATCCTAACGATACCTTGATTACGATTTCTTCGTCGTTTTCAATTACCACTCCTGCTCCACTGTCCTTCAAATTAGAAGACTCATCGACGTAGACAGTTCAGATTCCCTCTTTGTTTTCCTTAGGGCAAAAAGTAATTTCGGCCATGAAATCGGCAAACACTTGAGCCTTGAGTGCTTTTCAGGACTCGTAATGGATGTCAAACTTAGATAGTTTGAGTGACCATTTCATCACCCTTCCGGAGACATCAAGGTGACCTAGTATTTGTCGGATGGGCTGGTCAGTTCGGACGACGATGGTGTGTGCTAGGAAATATTGTCTTAGTCTCCTAGCAGCCATTACCAATGCGAGGGCTACTTTCGCTATCCTTTGATACCTTGTTTCAGGCCCTTGTAGGGCTTTGCTAGTGAAGTAGGTGGGTCTTTGTCCCTCCAGAGTTTCTATGATCAGCACGTCACTGATAGCATTGGAAGAAACAGAGAGATAAAGATAGAAAGTTTCGTCTTGATTCGGTCATGACAGGACGAGAGGTTGGGAGAGTGCAATTTTTAGATGCACCAAAGCGGCCTCACATTCGTTACACCACTCAAAAGCAGTTTTTTTGTAAGAGTTTAAAGAAAGGAAGAACGTGTTAAGTAGACTTCGCAATGAAGCGTGAGAGTGAGATTAGCATTCCATTGAGGGTTTGAATGCATTTTTTCGAAGTTGGAGTTGGATATTCGGTGAATGCTCGACATTTGTCAGGATTCGCTTCTATTCCTCGCTCTGTAAGGTAGAAACCGAAGAATTTGCCCACTTAAATCTCAAATATGCATTTTTCAGGATTGAGCCTCATGTTGTATTTTCTGGTTTGTTCGAACACTCTCTTGAGATGGGCGGTATGATCAACCTCTTGTTCGGATTTTATGATCATGTCGTCCATGTAGACTTCAAGAATGTCGCCCACATAATCTTTGTAGTACACTTTGTTCATCATTCGTTAATAAGTGGCACCTGCGTTTCTAAGACCGAAAGGCATTACATTGCAGTAATAGTTTCTTGATTCTGTCATGAATGTGGTTTTAGTTTTATCTATTTTAGCCATTGGTATCTGGTTGTACCCATAATAGGCGTCCACGAATGATAAAAGTTTATAGCTAGATGAATTATCAACTAATTTATCTATGTTAGAAAGGGGTATACATCTTTGGGTATAGTCAACACACATACGCCACTTTCCATTAGATTTTTTAACGAGTACAACATTGGAGAGCCAAGTTGTGTATTTGGCCTCAGAAATGAAATTTGCCTCTAAGAGGTCTTTTACAGCTTTTTCTGCAGCCTCTATTTTCTCAAGAGACTGCTTCCTACGTCGCTGAGCTACAACGCTTGCACTAGGACTAACTGTCAGTTGGTGACAAGCGATGCTAGGGTCGATTCCAGGCATGTCAGCTGCATTCCAGGCAAATATATCATCATTTTCCCTCAAGTAGGCGATCAGCTGGGCTCGCACAAGGTCTGGAAGGTCCTTGCCAATCTTGTAGCTCTTTGAAGGATCCTTTCCAAAGGGAATCAACTCGAAATCTCCATCTGGAATAGGCCTCAAGATTTCAGTGTTGAGCGAATCTTTTTTCTCTTTCTTCTGCTCCTTCAGTTCGGACTTGCTGAACCTGGAGTCGAGCTCGATCATGTTGGAGTCCAGAGTGCTCGTAGCAGCTTTCCTGTTATCCTTAAAGGATTGTTTTGCTGGGGATGCCGAGCTTTGGCTTTTGTTTGCTTGGAGAAAAAAAACATCTTCTTGCAGCTTCGATGTCTCTGTGCCGCATGGCGATAATGTAATTGTTGGCATGGTACTTGAGGTTTAGGTGTGCAGTCGAACATGATGCTCCTAACTCCGCCATCCCCATTCTCTCTACTATACAGTTGTAGAGAGAGGGGTAGTCAATCACCAAGAATGGGATCTTGACTGTCTTTCTAGCCTTTCCCTGCTCGAAGGTTATGAGCATTTCAACATAGCCCCAAGGTTTTGTTGAAGAGCCGTTGAATCCGTAGAGTTCGGACCCAACGTAGGGAGATAGGTTTTTCTTCGTCAGCTGGAGAGTCTTGAAGATCACGGTGAACATGATGTCACAAGAGGCCCCTCTGTCAATCAGGACTCTGCAGACATCAAAATTGGTCATGTATTCCTGGACGAGTAGGGGTATGGCTGAATTTAGAGCTCCTCCGGATAGCTCGTGATCATAGAAGGCCAACGGTGGTCGCCCCTGCATGTATGTTAGGGAGGACCAACTGGTTGACGCTCATCAGCTCTTCGAACTTCCTCTTCATGCTTCCCATGGTGAAGTTTGTTACTCCAGTAGTAATCACGTTGATAGTAGGGAATTGTTCCCAGGTGCACGCGTAAGGAGTTACTTCGACGTGCTCTGGGAATGCATCCAACTGTTCGACAGACATGGCAATGACGACATCTTGATTGTTGCCATCGGCGATCTGGTCGACTGTCTTTCTTTTTGGCTAAGCATTCTTGGTGAATTCCTTCAGCCGACCTCATTGTATGAGGATTTCAATTGCATCCTTAATATGGATGCAGTCATCAGTCAAGTGCCCATGGCACTTGTGGAACCGACAGTACTTTGTTTTATCGGTCCATTTCTTCTCCTAAGTGGGAGGCTTATTGTCATACCCCATTTTTTGACCCATTTTCGTCTCGTTTTACTCATTTTTTGAAGCCGAGAATTTTCGTCGTTTCAGACGAAATTTCGGCAGGGAGGTATTTTAAAATACCTCATGTCAATTTTTTTTTGTCTCGTTTATTTATTTTATTTTTTATTACTTTTTATTTTTACTTTTAATTTCAGTTTTTGTCCTTTATTGTCATTAATTTCATTTTTTGTATTTACCATTATTACTATTTATTTATTTCTTTTTTATTATTATCATTATTATTATTTTACTATTATTATTATTATTTTTGTTTTTGCATTTTTTTGGTCCAAAGTCAACAGTCAGAGCAAAGCCTGCAGCGCCCCAATTCCTGGGTTTTTCATCATCACATTCTATCCCAAAATCCTCACAAAATCAACAGAAAATCACAAAATCACTTCCCCCATTAATGTTTGCCAGAAATCCTATCCAAATCTGCAAAACCAACTTGCAAGTTAATCTCATGAGTCAACAAGCAGCTCAAACAGCTCAAAAATTCCTCTATATAACAGGACCCAAACACAAAGAAAAAAGAGGAAGAAATTTTGAATCATAACATAGGATTTTTCAGCAGCATAACACGCACAACACAACCTAAACACAAACAGCTTCCCACCAACACAACCTAAACACAAACAGCTTCCCACCAACACAACCCACACGAACAGCACACCACCCACGTCCCAGCATCACCAACATACCCAACCCAAAACAGCACAAAACACACACCAACATACCCAGCCCAAACACGCACCAAAACCATAAACACACCCACACAAACCCAGCACTCACACGCACAACCCTCACTCAACCCACACACACAGAACACGCACACACCCACACAAACCGCAAACGAACCCAGCAACCACCCACACGCACATAACACACACACACACACACACACCAAGCCTAGCACAGCAAAACCGAGCCAAAAACAAAGAAAAGGTAAATTTTTTTTGGTTGTTTTAAAACCTAGATCTAGGGTTTTTTAGAGAGATTTTGAAAAAAATAAGTGTGGATTTGGGAAGAGAAGAGAAAAGGATTTGTGAAAAGTGGTTTCTTTTTTTAAAAAAGAGGAGGTTTTTCTCTCCGGCGCGGTGGCGCCGCCGCCTTGGCCGGCGGCCACCACGCCGGAAACCCTCACCGGCGGCCAAGAAACTAGAGAGAAGGAGGAGAGAGTGAGAGAGTTCGGTTAGAGAGGGAGAGAAGTGAGAGAAAAGAATTGTGAAATGAGAGAAAATGAGAAGGGAAAGGGTATATATACCCCTCCCTGATTCAGTGTGTGTGGGTGTACGCGTTAGCGTACACCCACGCCCCTCTGGCCCTCTGATTTTAGATCGTGTGGCTCTGGCTTTTTCCCCCTTATGATCAGATCAGGGCCATCTGATTAATCAGACGGCCCAGATCAATTTACGCTGGCCCAATACATTTTGGGCCTATTTCTTTTAATCTGACTTGTTTTTTTTCTTCCAGCACCCCCCAGTTTTATTTTTACACCTCCCTAATTTTATTTCTTTTATTTTCTTTGCAATTTATTTTCCTTTTTATTATTATTTCCTTTTATTTGTTCTTTTATTTGTAACATCTCATTTATTTACCTATCATATTATCTCATGCATTTTATTTTTTTATTTATTTATTTATTTCTATTTTGTTCATTTTATTTTGCATTTTTTTTTATGTCATTAGCATATACATTTAGGAACAAAATGTTTAAGTGTGCATTGCATTATTTTCCATTTTTTCATAGCTTAATTCATAACCCAAGAAAAAAAAACTCTTTTATTTTGATCCAACAATCGTTTTTTTTTTATTTCCTCGCGTTTAGCTTATTTTATCGCATTTATTTTCTTTTTAACTCCAAGTGAAAAAATCAAAACAACAAAAACATTTTCCTTCTTTTTTGAACAACAAGCTTGTTCATTTTGGTTGCAACAACTAATTTGAACGTTTTTTTTTATTTGAGTTCTAAAAACGAGCGTTTTGTTAGTTTTTACCTTTTTTCCTTAAAATTCAAAGCAAAAAATTGAATGAAAAAGGGTGGTTTGACGTATGTCTCTCCTTTCCCCGATCGGATAAACACTTGACGTATGTCTCGTTGCTTAGACGATCGTCATTCTTTACTAGCTTCCCCAAAAAAATATGTTTTTAAATTCAAACAAAACATGAATGAAAAAGGGCGGTTTGACGTATGTCTCTCCTTTCCCCGGTTGTACGAATGCTTGACGTATGTCTCGTTGCTCGGACAATCGTCATTCTATTTTCAAAGCGAGGCATAAAACAAATCCAACTCACTAATTTTGGCCCTTGTGATCAATCCGAACCTTTCGCGCCTTTGCGCGTTTATTTTCAACCTTTTACACCTTGCGCGAACTTATCGCCTCCGTGCGTTTGTCTTTATTTTCAAACCTTTTACGCCTCTGTGCGTCTGTCTTTTTTCCCTTAAAACATTTACGCCTTGCGCGAGTTTATCGCCTTAGCGTTTGTCTTTCACCATTTAAAGCTTTTTACGCCTTTGTGCGTTTTTAAACTTTTTTTCCAAAGAACTACGTACGCTTTGAATTCTCCGACTACCGGGAGATACGTAGGAGCAAGATCGTCATCTTGTCAAGCCCGTTAATAAAAAAATCTTTTTTTTCTTTTCTCTTTCGTTTGTTTTTATCTCTTTCTTCACCTCACATTATGTTTTCTTTTTCCTTTATATATACATGATTAAGCGTGCAAGCAAAACGTCAAAGACATTTTAAGCCTAAGTTAACTAAGAGGTTCCCGTTGAGTACAACGGATGTGAGGGGTGCTAATACCTTCCCCTTACATAATCGACTTTCGAACCTAAAATCTTTTCTCAAGGTAATTTCGAACTTTTTTCCTTTTTCCCTGAAAAATTAAAAGTTCAGTCGTGATTTAAAATTAGTGAGTCAAAGCTTTCCCAATAGCTTGATATCCGAAATTCGACGCGACAAAAATGGCGACTTCACTGGGGAAATCCGTTTAAACACTTTGTTTTTGTGTAGGATAAGTCAAGCCTATCTTAGTTGGCTTTTAGGCTAAAATGTTTTTATTTTGCTTGCACGCTTATGCCTTATTATCATTATTTGTTTATCTTTTCTCGCTTTATATGTATATGTTTCATATTTGCTTTATATTCATGTTATATATTGTGGGGTTACTTGAGCGATGTTACTCCACATTGTTCGGGTTAATGCCGGACGTGTGAGGCTCTATTCCCGAGCTTTGAGAAAAAAATTAAGATAGGATGGGGTTGCGTAGCGGAGGCCCACTTGACGTATGTCTTGAAGGGAAGATGCGAAAACCCCGCCTAGAGTAGATTTCAGTTGGAATATATTGAGGTCTTGCGAGCATTTGCAATTGACGACAATAGTTCCTTGTGAGGTCCGTGATCTCTAGGGACCTTTTTAGAAAATCTCATCTTTAGAGCCTACACGTGAGGATGGGGGAAATTTTGAACATACATATCATACCTACGCATACCATACATTTGTATTCATGGAAAATAATTTTGCATGTCATCTTGCTTTATAGGAAATTAAAAGAGAATCAAAAGTTAGCGAAAAGAAATATGGCTTCCGGAAAAAGAAACACATTTCCTTTCAAGGTCAAAATTCCTAAAGTGGAAGGCTTGCTAGCTTTAAGTCAACGGCTCTCTTTGGTCGACAAGAGTAACTTTGAAGCAAGCTATGGTTTGATACTTGATTTCTTGTCCGTGAAGATAGATCCCGTGGCCTTAACCACTTTGGCTCAATTCTTTGATCCACCTCTCCGATGCTTCACTTTCCAAGACTTCCAATTAGCCCCAACCTTGGAAGAATTTGAGAGGATTTCGGGATGCAATTTGAAAGGTCATGAACCTTACCTCGGTTTGAAAGAGGATCCTACTTTAGAGGCCATTGCCGAATCTTTGCACCTTGGTATCCAAGAAATAGCACCATACTTGGAAATTAGAGGAAATACCAAGGGTTTTACAAGGAAATTTTTGGAGGCTAAGGCTCGAAGCTCATTGGCCAACAAAGAGGGAGAAGCATTCAACACAATCCTAGCTCTTTTGATATACGGGCTAGTTTTGTTCCCTAATATGGAAAATATCATAGATCTCCCGGCTATAGGCGTGTTTTTGACTAAGAATCCCGTGCCTACACTTCTAGCGGATTTCTATCACTCACTTCATGCTAGGCATGAAAAAGGGAAAGGAGGCATAATTTCTTGCTGCACCCCTTTAGTGCACATGTGGTTAATGTCTCATATGCCAAGAAGCCGGGACTTTGTGGAGAATCGGGCCAAGCTCAAATGGTTGCAAAGGATGTTAGCTCTCACCGAGAAAGATGTCCATTGGTTTTCTCCGAATTTAGAGGACCCGGAAATTATCCTAAGTTGTGGGGATTTTCCTAATGTACCCCTCATTGGTACTAAGGGATGTATTAACTACAATCCGGTCCTCTCTCTTCGCCAGCTAGGCTATCCCATGGATGACAAACCCGGTGATCTCTTGCTAGAACCTTTCTTCTTAAGAGAGGGAGATCAAGACCCAGCCTTGCTAGAAAAAATCCGAGGAGCTTGGAATCAAATGCACAAAGGAAAAGTGGGCAAGAGGAATTGCGTGGCCAAGCCTCTATATACTCAATGGGTGAAGGAGAGGGTCAAAACAATCAAGTTACCCTTTGGGGTCATATGCCCTCCTAAACCTCATACACCTAAGCCGACCACAACCATTCCCAACAAAGAAGCGGAGGAACTCAAAGCTAAAATTCGAGAACTCCAAAATAAAAATGGAGAACTAGAATTAAAGCACCTCCAAGCTTTAGGAGAAACCACAAGGATGAAGAGAGCTCGTGATGAAACGACAAATTCTCTCCTAATGTGTGAAAAACGTTTAAGAATCTCCGAGGGGAAAAGAGAGTGGATCGGAGGTGGCTTGGTTAGTGCGGATGCCAACCTTATAGCCAAGGACGAGGAGTTGGAAAGAGTCTTGCATTCCAACCAAGAACTCAAAAAATTCGGCGAGCTAGCCATCGAAGCTCAAAAGAAGTGGAGGTTGAAGTTTCAAGAGAAAGATCAACACCTCCAAGTAGTCGTCAAGGACTACAAAGAGCAGCTCCAAGCCGAACGCGTCCAACGGCAAATATATGAAAGCCTTTCTCATCAAGGAAAGCTACAATGCAATCGCCTCGAAGCGGACATCAAGAAATTTGAAGAATACTTCGACAAGATTGCAAGAGAGCATGGAAACCATATTGCACGACTCCTTGATGAGATTAGGAGCGCAAACATCCAGCTAGCTCAGCGCAAGGAAGTGATCGAATTTGTATGGCAAGACGCCACCCGATTAAGTGAAGACTTCACAAGATTGGTCGCGTTCTCCAACTTGGTCATCGCCAAACTTCCGAAGAAACTAGCAAAGGCCGAGATGGTCATGCCATACTTTGACGTCCCTAAGAAGGTCAAGACATTCATGAAGTTCTGCAAGGACACTATAGACTTCTATAGGGAGGAAATGGACAAGGCCTAAAAGCGAGCAGCTATTTGATTGTATTAGAATTAATTACCCTTTGTAATCTCAATGTTATTCAATCAAATAAATACATTTTGGACAATGTTAATTCCTTGGCCTTTAATATTTCTAATCGCTAATATTAATTGCACACTTTTAATTTCCTATAAAGCAAGACAAAATAAATTTTTTCATGCATTTACATTAACATCATTCATTATCATGCATACGTCCATCTTCGAGTCCAAAACTCATTTCCCTTTTTCTTATCCTCAGGATTTCTCATAATCCGAATTGAGTATTCAGTGTTCGCATTTCCTCCGCAACACTACACGTCTTCCCATAAAGAGAAGTGGCTCATCGTCTCGAAGCAACTCACGCTTACAACACTCGAGCAGCCTTAAAGAAGAAAATGGAGAATTTAGAGCAAGAGAATCATGAGCTTCGTGAAGAATTAACATCTATGAAAACGGAGATGGAAAAACTAACGGAGTTAGTGAAGCTACTAGCGGCCGCGCAAATCCCGACACCTCCTCCTCCCTCCAGTTCTCAAGCACAAGCATCAGCATTTGCTTCGACTTCAACATTGCATGTCGATGCTCTACAACACTCTAAACCCCTCGGTTGTACGTGGGGCATGCCTTGAGTTTGGTGAAGAGTCTATCCCAATTCCCACTACTCTCCAAGAAGCTCTGGTATCTCAACCCGAGATTATCTTCCCTCAGGCTACTGTGGCCTTCACAACGCCAGTGGTCCATACCACTCAGCATGATCACGCCCTATCTTTCGTGCCGAAAGTTTAGGTGCCCAGGATAGGATGGCCGATTTCCTCGAAAAATTCGATGAGATGCAAAAGGAGATTAAGGCCCTCCGAGGGAAAGATTTATTCAGGAAGGACGCCCATGATCTCTGCCTTGTACCCAATGTCAAAATCCCTCCTAAATTCAAGGTCCCGGATTTTGAAAGTACAAAGGGAATACTTTCCCGCAAAGTCACTTGGTAATGTACGCAAGGAAGATGTCGACGCAAACCGACAACCATCAGCTGCTCATCCATTATTTCCAAGATAGCTTAACCGGTGCCGCTTTAAAGTGGTACATGGGTTTGGATAGTACCAAAATTCAAACCTTCAATGACTTGGGAGAGGCGTTTGTCCGCCAGTACAAATACAATTTGGACATGGCCCCGGATCGGGACCAACTCCAGGCCATGGCCCAAAAGGACAAAGAGACCTTTAAGGAGTACACACAAAGATGGAGAGAGATAGCGGCTCAGATTAGCCCGCCTTTAGAAGAAAAGGAAATGACCAAGATCTTTTTGAATACTCTTGGTTCCTTTTACTATGAACGAATGGTTGCGAGTGCGCCAAGTAACTTCACAGAAATGGTAAGCATGGGCGTACGTTTGGAGGATGCGGTCAGAGAAGGACGCTTAGTGAAAGAAAGTGCTCCGTCTAGCAGCACGAAGAGATTCGGGGGTGGCTACCCAAGGAAGAAAGAGCAAGATATTGACATGATTGGCCATAGAGGACCTCATCAAGGGTACTCAGCATATCCACATGTCTCTGCCATTTCACCTTCCATCTCTACGCCTCCAAACTACCAAATTCAGGTCCCACAAAGGCCTCCCCCTCATTATCAACAACCATATCAACAACAACAACACCCACAAAATCCACAACCATATTATCAACAACCACGCCCGCAAGGTCAGCAGCAATTCCGACCTCAAGCACCTCAACTACCCTTTAATCATCAGAATCGCCCAAGAGCGGCATTCGATCCGATACCCATGAAGTACGCGGACTTGCTCCCGGCTTTACTTGCGAGAAACCTCGTGCAAACAAAAGCACCACCTCCCGTACCAAATGTGTTACCCCCATGGTATCGCCCTGACCTTACTTGTACATACCATCAAGGGGCACCAGGCCATGACATTGAACGTTGCCTCGCTCTAAAAAATGAGGTCCAAAGGCTAGTCCGTACTAAAGTTCTGACCTTCAAGGACTCAAACCCAAATGTCCAAACTAACCCACTGCCAAACCATGTCTCCTCTATCAACATGGTTCAAGAATATCAAGGAGCCAGTCCTATTTTGAAGGCCCAAGACATCAGGACGCCTCTAGTTCCGCTACACATCAAGATGTGTAAGGCAACTATGTTCAAGCATGATCATGCTAATTGCAAAGAATGCTCAGTGAGTCCACAAGGATGTATGCAAATCCAAAACGACATACAAGGACTTTTGGACAAAAAGGAGCTTGTTGTCATAAAAAAGGACAAAAGCGTATGTGTTATAGTCCCGGAGTTTAATATCCCGGATTACTTGGAGTTAGCCCCCAGCAGCCAGAAGCCTGCCGCTACTCCACTCATAATATGTTTACCGGGACCTACCCCATACACTTCCAACAAAGCAGTTCCTTACAAATACCTTGCAACCATGGTGAATGACGGTCAAGAGGTACCTATTCCCCCCTTAGCCCCTGTCGGTAATATCACGGACAGTAGCAAAGTGCTAAGGAGTGGACGTGTTCTTCCCACAGTAGTCCAAGAGAAGGTCAGTACCCCGGTATTTGAACCAAGGCAAACCCAAGACCCCTGCACAAACAAGGATGTAGGTCAATCCAGTGGGGCAAATGCCGATTCGAATCTTGATGAGGTTTTGAAGCTAATCAAGAAAAGCGAATACAAGGTCGTGGACCAGTTGTTGCAAACACCTTCAAAGATCTCTATGTTGTCCTTACTGCTAAACTCTGAAGCTCATAGAGGAGCATTGATGAGGGTTTTGAACCAAGCTTTCGTGGAGCACGATATAACCCTTGGCCAATTCGGGGGCATTGTCGGAAATATCACTGTATGTAGCAACTTAAGCTTCAGTGATGAGGAACTCCCGGAGCAAGGAAGGCACCATAATTTGGCATTACATATATCGGTAAACTGCAAGTCGGATGCTTTATCAAACGTACTTGTAGATACTGGCTCTTCATTGAACGTAATGGCCAAGACAACCCTTGACCAGCTTTCCTACCAGGGGACCCCCATGAGGCAAAGTGGGTTAGTTGTTAAAGCCTTCGACGGCTCAAGAAAATCCGTAATTGGAGAGGTAGATCTGCCCATCACAGTCGGGCCGCACACATTTCAAATTACCTTCCAAGTAATGGATATACAAGCAGCGTACAGTTGTTTGTTAGGTCGACCATGGATCCACGAGGCCGGAGCAGTAACGTCCACACTTCATCAAAAGCTAAAGTTTGTGAAGAATGGAAAGCTAGTCACTGTGAGAGGGGAGGAAGCTCTGTTAGTCAGCCATCTGTCGGCCTTCTCGTTCATCGGTGCTGATATCGTTGATGGGACATCATTCCAAGGTCTTTCCTTAGATGATGAGAGTGCCACAAAGAATGGAGCATCCATGGCTTCTTACAAAAGTGCACAAAGAGCAGTGCAAGATGATTTACTCCCACATTGGGGAAAAACGATAAGCCTGCCAGATCATAAGCATAGAGAAGGGTTGGGTTTCACTTCAACTACAAGAGTTGCCGAACCAAACACTAGCATTGGACCGCTCGAGGATATTTTCCACAGTGCCAGTTTCGTTCATTCCACAGCGGAAACTAATGCCATTACTGAAGATGGACCGGAAGAAGTAGCACACGTTTTTGTAACGCCCGGAGGAGTTTGTCGCAATTGGGACACTGTCGATGTTCCTTCTGTTATTCAATCGTCAAAGTAATGTGTTTATTTGTTTACCGTTTTCAAAAAAAAAGATCCCTTCGTCTTGCCCAAAGCGAAGAAGGACTCATGTAGGGCTTGTTTAAAGTACTATTATCATCAATGAAATTTGTCGTTTTTATCACAACCTTTCTATTATTCTTTTTTGTGGTTTTATTGTCGTTTTTTCGAAAAAATGGTAACACAAAAAACCCTAAAAATCATAAGTATATTTTCTTTTTTTAATTTTCAAAAAGTTTGCATTTTCTCTCATTTCACTAAAAATCAATCATCCATCATTTGCAGACTAAATGTCCATAAACCCGTTGAACACCATAACCCTAGGCTCTCTCCCAACTTTGAATTTCCTATTTACGAAGCGGAAGAGGAAGAGGATGAAGAAATTCCGGATGAAATCAAGCGGTTATTAGAACAAGAGAGGAGGACTATTCAACCTCATGAGGAGGCAATAGAGATTATCAACTTGGGTTCTGAAGAAGACAAGAAAGAAATCAAGATTGGGGCATTGTTGGATGCGTCCGTCAAAGAAAGAATAATCAAGCTTCTTGAAGAATATGTGGATATCTTTGCATGGTCATACCAAGATATGCCAGGATTGGATCCTGAGATTGTGGAGCATCATCTACCTTTGAAACCTGAATGTTCGCCAGTCAAGCAGAAGTTGAGAAGAACTCGCCCTGACATGGCCCTCAAGATCAAAGAGGAAGTGCAAAAGCAGATTAATGCTGGATTTCTTGTTACATCAGAATACCCTCAGTGGTTGGCCAACATAGTGCCTGTTCCCAAGAAAGACGGTAAAGTTCGGATGTGCGTCGACTACCGAGATTTAAACAAAGCTAGTCCAAAAGACGACTTCCCTTTACCCCACATTGACATATTGGTCGACAATACTGCCAAATCCAAGGTATTCTCCTTCATGGATGGCTTCTCTGGATACAATCAGATTAAAATGGCTGTTGAAGATAGAGAAAAAACGTCTTTCATTACACCTTGGGGCACCTTTTGTTATCAAGTGATGCCTTTTGGCTTGACAAATGCGGGTGCTACCTATCAAAGGGGCATGACCACTCTCTTCCACGACATGATACACAAAGAAATTGAAGTATATGTCGACGACATGATTGTCAAATCAGGAACTGAAGAGGAGCATGTTGAATATTTGCTAAAGATGTTTCAACGTTTGAGAAAATATCGGCTTCGCCTGAACCCCAACAAATGTACATTCGGCGTGAGATCTGGAAAACTCCTAGGTTTCATTGTCAGTCAAAAGGGTATCGAGGTAGATCCCGGCAAGGTCAAGGCCATCAGAGAAATGCCTGCTCCTCAAACTGAGAAGCAAGTAAGGGGATTTCTAGGACGTTTAAATTACATCTCTAGATTCATATCCCACATGACAGCTACTTGTGGACCCATCTTCAAGCTACTTCGCAAAAATCAAGAAGTGGTATGGACAGAAGATTGTCAGAAAGCCTTTGACAGCATCAAGGAGTATCTACTAGAACCTTCAATACTTATCCCTCCAG
This sequence comes from Medicago ruthenica, assembly GCA_018208015.1. Classification (NCBI taxonomy): domain Eukaryota; kingdom Viridiplantae; phylum Streptophyta; class Magnoliopsida; order Fabales; family Fabaceae; genus Medicago; species Medicago ruthenica. The sequence continues at coordinate 48,584,401 of CM031371.1, read as the reverse complement.
TCGAAGGAAGACCTTTGATCATGTACTTAACCGTATTGGAGGACTCCATGGGTTGTGTACTCGGACAACAAGACGAGGCCGGTAGAAAAGAGCACGCTGTCTACTACCTAAGCAAGAAGTTTACGGACTGCGAGTCCCGATACTCTCTACTCGAGAAGACTTGTTGTGCATTAGCTTGGGCTGCTAGGCGTCTTCGCCACTACATGCTTAATCATACTACTTGGTTGATATCCAAAATGGATCCAATCAAGTACATCTTTGAAAAACCCGCCTTAACCGGAAGGATCGCCCGTTGGCAGATGTTGTTATCAGAATACGACATCGAATACCACACTCAGAAAGCTATCAAAGCCAGCATTCTTGCCGATCATTTGGCTCATCAACCAATCGAGGATTATCAACCAATCAAGTTTGACTTCCCCGATGAAGAAATCATGTATCTAAAGATGAAGGATTGTGACGAACCATTACTCGGCGAAGGTCCAGATCCCGAATCTAGATGGAAGTTAATCTTTGATGGAGCTGTCAATGTCTATGGCAATGGAATTGGGGCAGTCCTCGTCACCCCCGAGGGCAAACATCTCCCTTTTGCTGCAAGACTTTCATTCGACTGCACAAACAATATGGCGGAGTATGAAGCTTGTATTCTGGGAATTGAGGAAGCCATTGATCTAAGGATCAAGAACCTCGACATTTATGGAGACTCAGCTCTTGTGATCAATCAAATCAATGGAGATTGGGAAACTCGCCACACCGGCTTGATTCCTTACAAAGATTACGCAAGACGTTTGCTAACCTTTTTCAACAAAGTCAAGCTACATCATATTCCTCGAGATGAGAATCAAATGGCGGATGCTTTGGCAACCTTGTCTTCCATGTATGAGGTCAGCCGCCGGAGTGAGATTCCAACAATCAAGGTTCAGCATCTAGAAAGGCCTGCACACGTGTTTGCAGCCGAAGCAATCATAGATAACCAGCCATGGTTCCATGACATCAAAAGTTTCCTCCAAAAGCAAGAGTACCCGCATGGGGCATCCAACAAGGATAAGAAAACTCTGCGAAGATTAGTTGGCAACTTCTTTCTAAATGGAGAAGTTTTATACAAAAGGAATTTTGATATGGTGCTACTCAGATGCGTCGATGAGCAAGAAGCCGATCTTATAATGCATGAGATACATGAGGGTTCCTTCGGGACTCATTCCAGTGGGCACACAATGGCTAGGAAGATCTTAAGGGCCGGATATTACTGGATGACCTTGGAGAGCGATTGCTACAAACATGCCCGAAAATGCCATAAATGTAAAATTTATGCGGACAAGATCCATATGCCACCAACGGCTCTAAATGTCCTCTCTTCCCCATGGCCTTTCTCCATGTGGGGTATCGATATGATTGGTAGGATTGAACCCAAAGCTTCGAATGGGCATCGCTTCATCTTAGTGGCAATTGACTACTTCACCAAGTGGGTCGAAGCTGCGTCATATGCCAACGTCACCAAGCAAGTGGTGGTCCGATTTATTAAGAATCATATCATCTGTCGATATGGTATTCCCAGCAAGATCATCACCGACAATGGGACCAATCTGAACAACAAAATGATGAAGGAGCTATGTCAGGAGTTCAAGATCGAGCATCATAACTCCTCTCCTTATAGGCCTCAGATGAATGGCGCAGTTGAAGCTGCAAACAAAAACATCAAGAAAATAGTGCAAAAGATGGTAGTCACCTACAAGGATTGGCATGAGATGTTGCCATATGCCTTGCATGGGTATCGTACTTCAGTGCGTACATCGACAGGGGCAACCCCTTTCTCTTTAGTATACGGCATGGAAGCAGTGCTCCCCGTAGAAGTCGAAATCCCGTCATTGAGAATCTTGATGGAAGCTAAATTGTCAGAGGCTGAATGGTGTCAAAACAGATACGATCAGTTGAACTTAATTGAGGAAAAACGCATGACTGCCTTATGTCATGGACAACTGTACCAACAAAGGATGAAACAAGCTTTTGACAAGAAGGTTCGTCCTCGTGAAATCCAAGAAGGAGACCTCGTGCTTAAAAGGATCCTATCTTTTCAACCCGACTCCAGGGGCAAATGGACGCCTAACTACGAAGGCCCATATGTAGTCAAGAGAGTTTTCTCCGGAGGAGCTTTGATTCTCACGACAATGGAGGGCGAAGATTTTCCGCGTCCTGTGAATTCCGATGCAGTCAAGAAATATTTTGTCTAAAAACAAAAGAACAGCTCGGTAAGTCGAAAACCTGAAAGGGCGACTTAGGCAAAAATGAGCGTCTCGGTGGACTGAAAACCCGAAAGAGCGGTCCAGGCAAAAATTAGAGACACAAAACAGAAATAATCATCCTGATAGGTCGAAAACCCGAAAGGGCAACCTATGCAAAAATTAAGGATCAAAAGACAAAATAACTACATCGGATTGGCTACGATTTACTTGGGGCAAATCAACTGTCAAGGGACTCGGAATCTGAAGCATCCAAACAGTGAATTCAAAGTTGTTAGGGAGAATAGCGGTTATTGTTCAATGAACCTTCCCTGTATATTTACCATTTTTTCAACTTTGTAAGATCCGTGGAAGCACGCCATTGGCGGGCCACCACCCCATTAATAAAATTTCTTCCTAGTGAAGTCTTTACATTTTGTTGGGAATTCCCATTTATTTTGCTTAGTCATTTCTTCTATTTTTGATAATAGTACTTGGAACGAAACTCTTTTTCAAAAGAAAAATCATAAATCTTTTTAGAAGGCATAAATGATAAACACATTCTCTTTGGACTTATGAATAATTGAAGTGCGCGCCAGCAGCTATCCTGAGAGCGGATAAACTTCGCAGGCCAAATATGGTCAATTGCTAAACGGATTTCCCCGGCGGAGTCCCCCTGTGAATCAAAGGGAATATCCCCAGTGAATCGAGAGCCCGAAAGGACGATTCAGGAAAAAAACAAAGAAGGTAGCATTCCCGGCGGAATCATCAGTTCTTCTCCCCGGCGGATTAGCACAATCCCCGGTGGATTAACAAACTCCCCAGAAGGTCAACCTTCGTCCAAAACAATCAAAAGCCCAATTGTCATTGGCACCTACTCGCAAAAGCCCAACCACCATTGGCATCTAAAGCTGGATATCGATCATGCTTCCAAAATGATCCTTATATCCCCAGCGAAGGTCGCAAACAAAGCCCAATTTTATTGGCATCCCCCAGTGGAGTCTCAACCCCAAAAGCCCAATCATCATTGGCATCACCCAATCAAAGCCCGACCTCGCTCGGCACCCCAATCAAAGCCCGACCTCGCTCGGCGTCCAAACACAATCAAAGCCCGACCTCGCTCGGCATCCAAACACAATCAAAGCCCGACCTCGCTCGGCATCCAACTACAATCAAAGCCCGACCTCGCTCGGCATCCAAACAAAACATAAGCATTCCCGGCGGAATCACCAGTTTTTTTCCCCAGCGGATTAGCACGATTCCCCAGTGAAGTAACAATTTCCCCATGAGGTATATGTTCCTCATCAATGGTTACGGCTTTACCCCGTCAACATTTTGGATGTGTTCCCTGTGACATCATCCCCATCAAAGATTACCGAGTGTTTGCAATGCGACGTCGGTCCACTTTTCATTTTACCGGTCTAAATCTTGTTTCACCAAGTTGTCGGTCATGCAATAAATCAAAACATTTAGGGTATCCCCAGTGCAAGCCAATCTTTCACACAACATCCCCAGTGAGAGTCCTGCATTAGTACATTCATACATTCATGCATTCATGCATTTGTACATTTGTACAATCATACAAATCATATAATCACGCATTCATGCATATACGCATTCACACATGCAACATACCACAATATCATATGTACATGGTTGCTTTAACCACCACGTTTCTTACCAATCAATCATAAACAATCTACAATTTTTCTTTTCCTCAAATGTCATCCTCCAGTGATGTTACAAAATAAAGCCCAATTTTATTGGCATTCCCCAGTGAGTCATCATTCACACTCACAAATACCAAATCATAACCAAAGCCCGACTTTGCTCGGCATCCCATCATAGTCACCAGTAAATGTTCCCCAAGTGTCATCTCCGGTGTGTCTGGTCCCGAAATGTAACCTTTTATGCCAAGTGGCAGTTCAAACAAACAGCTTGTGCATATTCCCCAGTGTTGTGCCAAGTGGCAAGTTCTTTAACGAACAGCTTGTGCATCCTTTCTCCCCAATTGAAGGGGCAATTCTGTAAGGAACGGCTTGTCGGCCGCATCCTCACTGTCGTCAATGAACAGTTCGGTAAACAACCCGGACAGTTGACATTTCTTTTTGTCGTCAATGAACAGTTCGGTAAACAACCCGGACAGTTGACATTTCTTTTTGTCGTCAATGAACAGTTCGGTAAACAACCCGGACAGTTGACATTTCTTTTTGTCGTCAATGAACAGTTCGGTAAACAACCCGGACAGTTGACATTTCTTTCCTGTCGTCAATGAACAGTTCGGTAAACAACCCGGACAGTTGACATTTCTTTTATTCCTGTTGTCAATGAACAGTTCGGTAAACAACCCGGACAGTTGACGTTGCTTTTTTCTTTTTGTCGTCAATGAACAGTTCGGTAAACAACCCGGACAGTTGACATTTCTTTTATTCATGTCGTCAATGAACAGTTCGGTAAACAACCCGAACAGTTGACATTTCTTTTATTCCTGTCGTCAATGAACAGTTCGGTAAACAACCCGAACAGTTGACATTTCTTTTTATTTCCGGTTGTCAATGAACAGTTCGGAAAACAACCCGGACAGTTGACATTCCTCTTTGTTGTCAATGAACAGTTCGGTAACCAACCCGAACAGTTGACTTTTCTTCCTGTTGTCAATGAACAGTTCGGTAAACAACCCGGACAGTTGACATTTCTTTTTATTTCCTGTCCCCAGTGAACAGTTCGGCAACAACCCGAACAACTGACCTTTACATTCATTCCTTGTCGTCAGTGGCAGTTCGGAATTTAACCCGAACAGCTGACATTTTACCCTTTTTGGTTCCCGTGGTTAATTGCCCACTCTCCCCAGTGAACAGTTCGGCGATAACCCGAGCGGCTAACCTTTTTCCCTAGTGGAACACTATCCCCAGTAGAGTTGGATCCCGTTTCTTTAACGAACCCGGGTATCCCTTTGTCTCTTTTTATCCTCAATCAGGTCATCTTTGCTGTCTTGCATTGATACTTGCCTCGCAAGTATTCATAACATTGCATACATGGCATAGCATCCATAACATTTTGCTGTCGAAATTGGTAAAAAAAATGGTGTACTCTGTATTTAAGTTTCTTCGACCCGTCGAATCAAAATTTCACTTTTCAATCTCCGTAACGAAGAAACTTAAATAGGGGCATCTGTCATACCCATTTTTTGACCCATTTTCGTCTCGTTTTACTCATTTTTTGAAGCCGAGAATTTTCGTCGTTTCAGACGAAATTTCGGCAGGGAGGTATTTTAAAATACCTCATGTCAATTTTTTTTGTCTCGTTTATTTATTTTATTTTTTATTACTTTTTATTTTTACTTTTAATTTTAGTTTTTGTCCTTTATTGTCATTAATTTCATTTTTTGTATTTACCATTATTACTATTTATTTATTTCTTTTTTATTATTATCATTATTATTATTTTACTATTATTATTATTATTTTTGTTTTTGCATTTTTTTGGTCCAAAGTCAACAGTCAGAGCAAAGCCTGCAGCGCCCCAATTCCTGGGTTTTTCATCATCACATTCTATCTAAAAATCCTCACAAAATCAACAGAAAATCACAAAATCACTTCCCCCATTAATGTTTGCCAGAAATCCTATCCAAATCTGCAAAACCAACTTGCAAGTTAATCTCATGAGTCAACAAGCAGCTCAAACAGCTCAAAAATTCCTCTATATAACAGGACCCAAACACAAAGAAAAAAGAGGAAGAAATTTTGAATCATAACATAGGATTTTTCAGCAGCATAACACGCACAACACAACCTAAACACAAACAGCTTCCCACCAACACAACCTAAACACAAACAGCTTCCCACCAACACAACCCACACGAACAGCACACCACCCACGTCCCAGCATCACCAACATACCCAACCCAAAACAGCACAAAACACACACCAACATACCCAGCCCAAACACGCACCAAAACCATAAACACACCCACACAAACCCAACACTCACACGCACAACCCTCACTCAACCCACACACACAGAGCACGCACACACCCACACAAACCGCAAACGAACCCAGCAACCACCCACACGCACAGAACACACACACACACACACACACACACCAAGCCTAGCACAGCAAAACCGAGCCAAAAACAAAGAAAAGGTAAATTTTTTTTGGTTGTTTTAAAACCTAGATCTAGGGTTTTTTAGGGAGATTTTGAAAAAAATAAGTGTGGATTTGGGAAGAGAAGAGAAAAGGATTTGTGAAAAGTGGTTTCTTTTTTTAAAAAAGAGGAGGTTTTTCTCTCCGGCGCGGTGGCGCCGCCGCCTTGGCCGGCGGCCACCACGCCGGAAACCCTCACCGGCGGCCAAGAAACTAGAGAGAAGGAGGAGAGAGTGAGAGAGTTCGGTTAGAGAGGGAGAGAAGTGAGAGAAAAGAATTGTGAAATGAGAGAAAATGAGAAGGGAAAGGGTATATATACCCCTCCCTGATTCAGTGTGTGTGGGTGTACGCGTTAGCGTACACCCACGCCCCTCTGGCCCTCTGATTTTAGATCGTGTGGCTCTGGCTTTTTCCCCCTTATGATCAGATCAGGGCCATCTGATTAATCAGACGGCCCAGATCAATTTACGCTGGCCCAATACATTTTGGGCCTATTTCTTTTAATCTGACTTGTTTTTTTTCTTCCAGCACCCCCCAGTTTTATTTTTACACCTCCCTAATTTTATTTCTTTTATTTTCTTTGCAATTTATTTTCCTTTTTATTATTATTTCCTTTTATTTGTTCTTTTATTTGTAACATCTCATTTATTTACCTATCATATTATCTCATGCATTTTATTTTTTTTATTTATTTATTTATTTCTATTTTGTTCATTTTATTTTGCATTTTTTTTTATGTCATTAGCATATACATTTAGGAACAAAATGTTTAAGTGTGCATTGCATTATTTTCCATTTTTTCATAGCTTAATTCATAACCCAAGAAAAAAAAATTCTTTTATTTTGATCCAACAATCGTTTTTTTTTATTTCCTCGCGTTTAGCTTATTTTATCGCATTTATTTTCTTTTTAACTCCAAGTGAAAAAATCAAAACAACAAAAACATTTTCCTTCTTTTTTGAACAACAAGCTTGTTCATTTTGGTTGCAACAACTAATTTGAACGTTTTTTTTTATTTGAGTTCTAAAAACGAGCGTTTTGTTAGTTTTTACCTTTTTTCCTTAAAATTCAAAGCAAAAAATTGAATGAAAAATGGTGGTTTGACGTATGTCTCTCCTTTCCCCGATCGGATAAACACTTGACGTATGTCTCGTTGCTTAGACGATCGTCATTCTTTACTAGCTTCCCCAAAAAAATATGTTTTTAAATTCAAACAAAACATGAATGAAAAAGGGTGGTTTGACGTATGTCTCTCCTTTCCCCGGTTGTACGAATGCTTGACGTATGTCTCGTTGCTCGGACAATCGTCATTCTATTTTCAAAGCGAGGCATAAAACAAATCCAACTCACTAATTTTGGCCCTTGTGGTCAATCCGAACCTTTCGCGCCTTTGCGCATTTATTTTCAACCTTTTACACCTTGCGCGAACTTATCGCCTCCGTGCGTTTGTCTTTATTTTCAAACCTTTTACGCCTCTGTGCGTCTGTCTTTTTTCCCTTAAAACATTTACGCCTTGCGCGAGTTTATCGCCTTAGCGTTTGTCTTTCACCATTTAAAGCTTTTTACGCCTTTGTGCGTTTTTAAACTTTTTTCCAAAGAACTACGTACGCTTTGAATTCTCCGACTACCGGGAGATACGTAGGAGCAAGATCGTCATCTTGTCAAGCCCGTTAATAAAAAATCTTTTTTTTCTTTTCTCTTTCGTTTGTTTTTATCTCTTTCTTCACCTCACATTATGTTTTCTTTTTCCTTTATATATACATGATTAAGCGTGCAAGCAAAACGTCAAAGACATTTTAAGCCTAAGTTAACTAAGAGGTTCCCGTTGAGTACAACGGATGTGAGGGGTGCTAATACCTTCCCCTCACATAATCGACTTTCGAACCTAAAATCTTTTCTCAAGGTAATTTCGAACTTTTTTCCTTTTTCCCCGAAAAATTAAAAGTTCAGTCGTGATTTAAAATTAGTGAGTCAAAGCTTTCCCAATAGCTTGATATCCGAAATTCGACGCGACACTTATGATACTTGATCTCGACCTCATTCAGAGCGGCAGATGCGATCTCAGCAAGGATCTTTTCTCTTGACACCGCTAAGGGTGTATACTCGGTGAAGCGACCAATGGGTCCCTTGATTTCACGAGTTGGTTTGTGTAACACCCATACTAATTTTAACTAGTATATTAGCAGGAGTGTTAAACTGATACTGGATACATTTAAATACAATACAGAAAATTGTTTGATAATTATACAAAACATAAGTCTTTGATACAATCCATAATCTGATACTAAATATTCTCCATAATATTCATGTACATCATGATACAATAATATACAACACAAGAAAACATGAGCAGCACGATCAGTCCGTAGCTTTCTCTTTACCTTTTCTTCGTGCTATCTGCGAAGAACCTGCACCAGAAGGAAAGGGATGAGACAAAACGTCTCAGTGAGCTCCTACCCTACCTACTGTTTGGCAACCTCGGGGAACCTAGGGTTACCGTGCCTACCTCGGCGAACTCGGGAATACCTATGATCGCCAAGTCTCATTCTTACCCATAGAGGGCTATCTGTCTGTTTCTGATAATCTGGTGATCAAGGGGAGTCCTAGGATCACCGTCTGATAGCTGCTAACTGATATCTGATAACTGTCTGAATAAATGTTTCTGACTGATAAAGTATTATAGTATTAACTGATCTTTATGTTAGCTGTTAGCGTTGAACAAACAATGTTATCTGAGTTCATTTTACGGAATGCCCCCGGGTGGAGTAACCCCGAAGCACATTCCCCTGATAACCGGTGAAAATTCCTATCATATCAGGCTAACACCGGACTCCTCTTGTCGTCGTGCGGTTATCCTTGCGGAATAACACGTCCCACTGGCGTGAACCTCCTGTGTCCCACTGGCGTGAACGACAGAAGACACGACTTAATAATCTTAACTGATGCGTATACCTCCCGTGTCCCACTGGCGTGAACGACGGAAGACGCAATAATATTCTTTAATCTTATGCATGAACCTTCCATGTTCCACTGGCGTGAACAATGAAAGTCACGACTTAAAGGTAGTAATCTTAATCTGTTCTCTACGTGAACCATTCGTGTCCCACTGGCGTGAACATCGAAGGTCACGGCTTATTCTTCTAACTCTTGTACACTTAACCTATAAAAGGTTCTAGACTTGAATATGGTACATTCTTGTATAATCTTAATAACCTATCAAGGTTCTCGACTCATCGTTCTCATGAGCCTTTGTCTATAGTGGGAACTATGTCCCTATCTTACCTGGTATCTTAGGGATAAATCTACCCAATGTCTTACTTGATCCCTTGATTCTTAATGAGATTAATCCTCAATGATAAATGTAGTTTCTAACCCCACACTCATGTTAATACAAGGCATACCATGATCTATTCTTCCATTTTTAAATATACAAAGGCATACTGGCACTGTGCGGATGATTTCTGGCTAGGAAAAACACATTTTAAAAAGGGGTGCATTGCTGGCTTTTTCGTGGCACGTTGCCACCCATCGTGGCACGATGGCTGCCTGATCAGTATGATCATGGCACGATGCAAGCCATCGTGGCACGATGAAACCAGGGGGTGCAGTCCCTGTAGCTGTTTCAGAAAGTTCAAAACGAGTTTTATGATCCAACACAGTCCAGCAAGCATTCATACATCAAATTCAAAGGTTTTCAACATATAAAATCATGGTACATCAAATATTAACATTAGGGAAACTAACTAATACAGATCTAGACAAAATCATCATGTTTATACCTTTCCTCATAAACCATAAAATTTACCCCTAAATGGGTATAAAACTTAATGGAGCTCACCTTAAACCTTCTATTGGTGCTTACTATCCTTGGTTCCCAAAGCCTTGGCTCCAAGCTATCTTCTTCTCTCAAGAACTTCCTTGTTCCTCCTTATTTCTTGCTCTTGTTCTAGGTTCAAAATTCAGACTTGCTTGTGAAGGTTCCTCTTAAGAATTGGATGATGGAAAGATGAGTTTATGGTGAGGAGGGTGTGGGCGTGTAAGGTGAGGAAGAGGGGAGAGGAGAGCTGAAAATTTGGGAAAGGAAAGGAAAATGGAAGAGTGTAGAATACTCTTCTACTTCTTCTTTTAAAACTTTCTCCCTTCTTTAACTTATTTACAATATTGCCATGGCCTATTATTATCAAGTTATCATGCTTGCTTAATGACTTCTAACACAATTATCTGATACTTATGAGTGGGATGTTACAATCTACCCCCCTTAAAGAAATTTCGTCCTCGAAATTTAGAAGTTACCTGAAAATAAATGAGGATAGGTTGCTTGTATATCTGACTCTAGCTCCCACGTTGCTTCGCCGTCGGGAGAACCTTTCCATACAACCTTAACTATAGGAATCTCTTTGTTCCGCAAGGTCTTAACATCACGATCGATTATCTGCTCTGGCTCAGGTTGAAAGGTCAAGTCCGATCTCAAATCAATACTATCTAGCTCCACTGGTTGGAAAGGATCGGGAATGAATTTCCTTAATTGCGAGACGTGAAAGACATCATGTAATCCTGACATGGCTGGCGGCAGCGCCAACTGATAAGCTGCCGGACCAACACGTCGAAGTATCTGAAACGGTCCAACATATCTTGGACAAAGCTTCTTGGTTCTGAAAGCCCCTCTTAATCCCAACTTGGGCGTAACTTTAAGAAATACATGATCTCCTTCATTAAACTCTAAGGGTCTTCGTCTCCTATCAGCATAACTTTTCTGGCGACTCTGTGCTGTTCTCATCTTATCTTGAATAGACTTAATCTTTAGAGTCGTCTCCTGAATGATCTCTGGACCCAAAATGCTCTTATCTCCAACTTCAGCCCAACAAAGCGGGGTTCTACATTTCCTACCATATAGAGCTTCATATGGTGCCATTCCAATGCTAGAATGATAACTGTTGTTGTAAGAGAATTCAATCAATGGTAGATGATTGTTCCAACTTCCTCCATCTTCTAGAATACATGCACGTAACATATCCTCTAACGTCTGTATAGTCCTTTCTGATTGTCCGTCTGTTTGAGGATGATGGGACGTGCTCATCTTTAATCTTGTTCCTAAAGCCTTCTGAAAAGCTTTCCAAAAGTGGGATGTGAAAATGGGATCTCTATCCGACACAATACTAGCTGGCACACCATGTAGTTTCACTATCTCAGAAATAAACAATTCAGCATACTGTGAGGCTCGGTACGTAGTCTTAACTGGCAAGAAATGAGCTGACTTGGTTAACCGGTCCACTATTACCCATATGGAGTCATGTCCTCGCTGTGTTCGAGGTAACCCACTCACGAAATCCATGGTTATATCTTCCCATTTCCATTGTGGAATTTCCAAAGGCACTAACATCCCTGCAGGCCTTTGGTGCTCAATCTTCACTTGCTGACAAACAATGCATCTCGACACAAACTCCGCCACATCTCTTTTCATGCTAGGCCACCAATAATCTCTTTTCAAATCTTGGTACATCTTGGTGGTACCTGGGTGAATGCTGAAACTGCTCTTATGCGCTTCTTCTAGTATCAACCTTTTTAACTCCTCATCATTCGGAACAAAAATCCTTCCTTCGAACAATAACACACCATCTGGTGCCCATGAATACTCTGCTTGACCAACTTTTCTCTGAAGGTCCATATCCATACTTTGCGCTTGTGCAATCCTAGATCGTAGGTCACATGAAATATCTAACTTGTTCAACAAAATACCACCATCCAAATCAGTAACATGAAGGTTAAGGTCTCTAAACTTCTCATACAATCCACACGTGTGCATCATCACTTCAGCTTTGACTAGAGCCTTCCAACTCAAAGCGTCTGCTACCACATTAGCCTTTCCTGGATGGTATTTCAAATCAAAATCAAAATCCTTCAAATATTCCATCCATCGTCTTTGTCTCATGTTAAGATCTCGTTGATCAAACAGATATTTCAAACTCTTATGGTCACTAAACAAATCGAATTGTGCACCATACAAATGATGTCTCCAGATCTTCAATGCGAAAACTATTGCTGCTAACTCAAGATCATGCGTAGGATAATTCTCTTCATGTGTCTTGAGCTGTCTGGACGCATATGCTATGACATTTTCCCCTTGCATAAGAACACTACCCAGTCCTTTCGAGGATGCATCGCAGAAAACGGTGTACCTCTTTTCAGGATCTGGTATTGCCAACACTGGCGCCTTAGTTAACTTCCTCTTTAAAACTTTGAAACTCCTTTCACATTCGTCGTCCCAAATAAAGGGTACGTCCTTCCTGGTGAGGCGTGAGAGAGGTAAAGCAATCTGGGAAAACTTCATGATAAACCTTCGATAATAACCTGCTAAGCCGAGAAAGCTCCTGACCTCAGCTACATTCTTGGGTCTTTCCCAACTGAGTACGGCTTCAACTTTAGATGGATCAACAGCTACTCCTCCTTGAGAAATAACGTGACCCAAAAACTTAATCTCGGATAACCAGAATTCACACTTGCTAAACTTGGCATACAGCTGCTTGTCTCTAAGGACATCCAATACAATTCTTAAATGCTGAGCATGCTCCTGAGGATCTTTAGAGTAGATCAAAATGTCATCAATGAAAATCACCACAAATTGATCAAGGTAAGGCTGGAATATTCTGTTCATGTAATCCATGAATACTGCTGGGGCATTAGTTACACCGAATGGCATAACCAGAAATTCGTAGTGCCCATAACGCGTTCGAAACGCCGTCTTAGACACATCTGAAGATTTTATACGAATCTGATGATAACCTGACCGAAGATCAATTTTGGAAAATACTGTTGCTCCTTTAAGCTGGTCTAGTAAGTCGTCAATCCTGGGAAGAGGATACTTATTCTTGATAGTCACCTTATTAAGTTGACGATAGTCAATACACAACCTCATGCTACCATCTTTCTTCTTGACCAACAAGACCGGAGCACCCCAAGGTGATACACTGGGTCGAATAAAATGCTTCTGAATTAACTCTTCGAGTTGAGACTTCAGCTCTTTCAACTCTGTGGGCGACATTCTGTACGGTGCCACAGATACTGGCTCCGCTCCTGGAATCAAATCAATTGAAAACTCTACCTCACGCTCCGGAGGCAGACTAGATACTTCCGAAGGGAAGACATCTAAGTATTCATTCACAATAGGAATATCACTGGGGCTTAACTCTGATTCTGAAGCCACAGTGAGCATCACATAGAATCCCTTATCTTGAGCACAAATGAATTGAATTAACTGATTGGGTGCGGTTTATCAACTCAGACAGAGCCACACCTTCCGCCGTATCACTGGTCGGCATATAAATACTCTTCTCTGAACAACCAATATACACATGGTTAGCAGAAAGCCAATCCATGCCTAGAATCACATCCAATTGCTCCATCGGGAGACAAACTAAATCAACATAGTAGGTCTTACTAGACACAGTGATAGGACAGTTTTCACAAACATACTTTGCCTCAATTCCGCCTTCAGTAGCGGTAGATACTAACATTGGAGGGTTCAACGGAGACAAAGGTAATTGCAGCGTCTCCACACATTTATATGAAATAAAGGAACATGTAGCGCCGCAATCAAAAAGAACTTTTACTGGATTAGTACCCAAATAACACATACCGGCAATTAAATCTTCATTGGCTACAGCCTTTGCACCGTCAAGGGAGTACACTCTGCCCCTACTAGTAGTTGTTCCTTCAGCTGATCCTTTACCACGTCTGTTTGGACACTCTGATATGAAATGCCCTGGCTGTTTACATCCATAGCAAATACCAGCACCTATCAAACACTCTCCTTTATGCATCCTACCACATGTCTTGCAAGTAGGATTAGTCCGCAAAGGATTATGTTGTGGAGAGTATGTCTGCTTCCCTCTCTGTGGAGATCCTTTTGGCTTGAGTTTATCGTGATACTTATCTGACATCCTGCTCTTCTTCTTCTCATAAGCTGCTGATCTTTCTTTAGAGGTCTTAGCAAGTCCTGCTTCAACCACCAGACTGTCATGTACCAGTTCATCATAACTTGCCGTTCTTTGGAGACTCACTGCAGTGTCAATCTCGCCTCTTAAACCTCGCTTATACTGGTTCATCTTCCACACTTCATTCTCAGCATACTCGTTGTGTGTGGAATAGTAGGACAACTCTTCAAACTTCTTTGTAAACTCAGCGACCGACATACTACCTTGCTTCAATTCCAAGAACTCTTGCTCCTTCTTTACCTTGTAAGACAAAGGTAAATACTTCTCCAACATTACTCCTTTGAAATTCTCCCAATTCACTTCTACACCATTGGCTTCCATCCTGCGCTGAGCAGATTCCCACCAGTCTTCTGCTGCGCCTCTGAGTTGGTTCGTGGCATAAACCACTTTGTCCTCTTCAGAACATTCTGCCATTCTAAAAATCTTTTCCATTTGTTTAATCCACTTCCTGGCTTCTTGCGGTTCACCTTCTCCGTTAAACTCCGGAGGATGATGTCTGTTATACTCCCGGAACACGGGGTTCCCTATTACTGGAGGAGGTGGTGGCTGTGGATGGAAACCTTGTCCCTGCTGCATCATCTCCATCCATTGTTGTTGAGATTGGGCCTGTTGCTGAGATTGCTGTTGCATCATCAGCATCATTTGCTGATACTGTAATGCATTCTGAGCTTGTTGCTCTTGGTATTGCTGCTGCCAGGCCTGCTGTTGTTGCATCATCTGTTCCCATGAATTAAGACTGGGTCCTCCACTTTCATCACTAGCTTGATTGGTACGAGGTCTGCCTCTTCTTCTCCCAGACATCTTATCCTAGCTGTCATATACAAGTCAAAGTGATCAGTTTTAACTGAACATAACATCTAGAATAATGTCCTGGATCCAAGAGGTCCGGAAACTTGGATTGTACTTTAATGACCCATGGCACGGTCTGAATCGACCTGCTCTGATACCAATTGTAACACCCATACTAATTTTAACTAGTATATTAGCAGGAGTGTTAAACTGATACTGGATACATTTAAATACAATACAGAAAATTGTTTGATAATTATACAAAACATAAGTCTTTGATACAATCCATAATCTGATACTAAATATTCTCCATAATATTCATGTACATCATGATACAATAATATACAACACAAGAAAACATGAGCAGCACGATCAGTCCGTAGCTTTCTCTTTACCTTTTCTTCGTGCTATCTGCGAAGAACCTGCACCAGAAGGAAAGGGATGAGACAAAACGTCTCAGTGAGCTCCTACCCTACCTACTGTTTGGCAACCTCGGGGAACCTAGGGTTACCGTGCCTACCTCGGCGAACTCGGGAATACCTATGATCGCCAAGTCTCATTCTTACCCATAGAGGGCTATCTGTCTGTTTCTGATAATCTGGTGATCAAGGGGAGTCCTAGGATCACCGTCTGATAGCTGCTAACTGATATCTGATAACTGTCTGAATAAATGTTTCTGACTGATAAAGTATTATAGTATTAACTGATCTTTATGTTAGCTGTTAGCGTTGAACAAACAATGTTATCTGAGTTCATTTTACGGAATGCCCCCGGGTGGAGTAACCCCGAAGCACATTCCCCTGATAACCGGTGAAAATTCCTATCATATCAGGCTAACACCGGACTCCTCTTGTCGTCGTGCGGTTATCCTTGCGGAATAACACGTCCCACTGGCGTGAACCTCCTGTGTCCCACTGGCGTGAACGACAGAAGACACGACTTAATAATCTTAACTGATGCGTATACCTCCCGTGTCCCACTGGCGTGAACGACGGAAGACGCAATAATATTCTTTAATCTTATGCATGAACCTTCCATGTTCCACTGGCGTGAACAATGAAAGGCACGACTTAAAGGTAGTAATCTTAATCTGTTCTCTACGTGAACCATTCGTGTCCCACTGGCGTGAACATCGAAGGTCACGGCTTATTCTTCTAACTCTTGTACACTTAACCTATAAAAGGTTCTAGACTTGAATATGGTACATTCTTGTATAATCTTAATAACCTATCAAGGTTCTCGACTCATCGTTCTCATGAGCCTTTGTCTATAGTGGGAACTATGTCCCTATCTTACCTGGTATCTTAGGGATAAATCTACCCAATGTCTTACTTGATCCCTTGATTCTTAATGAGATTAATCCTCAATGATAAATGTAGTTTCTAACCCCACACTCATGTTAATACAAGGCATACCATGATCTATTCTTCCATTTTTAAATATACAAAGGCATACTGGCACTGTGCGGATGATTTCTGGCTAGGAAAAACACATTTTAAAAAGGGGTGCATTGCTGGCTTTTTCGTGGCACGTTGCCACCCATCGTGGCACGATGGCTGCCTGATCAGTATGATCATGGCACGATGCAAGCCATCGTGGCACGATGAAACCAGGGGGTGCAGTCCCTGTAGCTGTTTCAGAAAGTTCAAAACGAGTTTTATGATCCAACACAGTCCAGCAAGCATTCATACATCAAATTCAAAGGTTTTCAACATATAAAATCATGGTACATCAAATATTAACATTAGGGAAACTAACTAATACAGATCTAGACAAAATCATCATGTTTATACCTTTCCTCATAAACCATAAAATTTACCCCTAAATGGGTATAAAACTTAATGGAGCTCACCTTAAACCTTCTATTGGTGCTTACTATCCTTGGTTCCCAAAGCCTTGGCTCCAAGCTATCTTCTTCTCTCAAGAACTTCCTTGTTCCTCCTTATTTCTTGCTCTTGTTCTAGGTTCAAAATTCAGACTTGCTTGTGAAGGTTCCTCTTAAGAATTGGATGATGGAAAGATGAGTTTATGGTGAGGAGGGTGTGGGCGTGTAAGGTGAGGAAGAGGGGAGAGGAGAGCTGAAAATTTGGGAAAGGAAAGGAAAATGGAAGAGTGTAGAATACTCTTCTACTTCTTCTTTTAAAACTTTCTCCCTTCTTTAACTTATTTACAATATTGCCATGGCCTATTATTATCAAGTTATCATGCTTGCTTAATGACTTCTAACACAATTATCTGATACTTATGAGTGGGATGTTACAGTTTGCCCTCCTTTTTTTTCTCCTGGAAGGGCTTTTTGGAATACTCAGTTGCAGGGTCCCCCTTCCTGGATTTGTTCAGATTATCAGCGTACAATTGCTCTTCATACCTGATATAAGTCTTTGCGATTGCTAGGAACTCTTGAGAGACCTTGGGCGATCGGGCTGCACAACCTTCTTCATGTCGGTGTCGGGGCAAAGCCTTTTCTCGGCGAGATACTTCTTCTTTGTCTCATCAGCACTTCTGAGGTCCTCAAGGTCGTCAACACCTTAAGAGGAACTCCATCATTTCCTTGCACAATGTCATCGAGGTACGCCACCGTTTTGGGTTGGGTCCTCGAGGTCGTGAAGTGTGCAGTGAACTCATGACACAGGTCGTCCTAGGAAATGATGGAGTTCCTCTTGAGGTTCTTGTACCAAGTCATGGCTCCTCTTTGTAGAGTGGTGACGAAGAGCTTGCATTTTACCGCTCCCCGCACCTCTCTGTAGGTGAGGACGACTTCAATGTTTTCAATGTGCTCGTCTGGGTCAGTTGTCCCATCGTACAAGTCCATCTGCGAGGGCTTTTCCAATCCCTGGGGGATGTGAGCCTCTCTGATACGACTTGTGAAAGGATCGTTTGTTGTACCCTAATTTTGTCTGTCATAATTTTGACCTAAGATTCCATTTTATATGTCTTTTAGCCCGAAACTTTTTGCCTTTTCATCATCCTTTTGTCACTGTTCACTGCAAACTGCAGAATCACTGTTCACTGCAGACTGCAGCGCCCCTTTCATCTTGTCTTCTTTCATCATCCTTTTGTCACTGTTCACTGTTCACTGCAAACACCCCCTATTTTCCTGTTTTCTTTCATCATCCTTTGTCCAAAAACAGACCCAAATCTTCACCAAAATCAGTGCCAAGGTCACTTCCTCCCCTTTTCAAGCTATTTTAACCAAAATTTTGGCCAAAAATCCAGCATTCAATTAATCTCATGATTACAAAAGAACTCCAGCAATGTCTATATAAGGGGGACGAAAATCAGAGGTTGAGGGAGATCATTAGAATCAAATCACAGAAACAACAACCAATCACACAAAAAACATCACACAAAGAGAGGAGATTAGTAGCAAAAATACCCATTTTTCTACTATTCACTTTCTTCACCTCTACCTCCAACAAAAACCACAACCACCCAAAAGCCCCTTTCATTTTCGTGCATCTACACCTTTGTTAGGAGTTTTGTAAGTATCTTGGACCCTTTTTATTTCATTTTTCGCATTTTGTTTAAGGGATTTGTAGCTTTTTTTAAAAAAAAAATGCATTTTTCACCATAAGTTCATGAACATGACTTAAGGCCGAAATATAGTTAGTTTTAGGACATCTTTTGGTAGATCTAAGCCCACTAGGATGTAGTATTCATGGCAAGCTTTACAGTGATGTTTTTACTTTCGTATTTGGTCCAGTACTGAGAGAGAAATTGAACTGAGAAGTTGAGAAAAAATCACAGAAACTGCGTTCTGCTGTTGCTGCATATTTTTCTGCATTTTGATACTCTTCATTTTTAGTCATTTTAACTCATTTTTGCACTAAATAATCATACAAAAATCCAAAAAAATCACAAAGATTATAACAATCACCAAAGCAGAAATGGTTTGTTTCTTCTTCTTACTGTTTTTAATGTTTTACCCCTGAGGCTCTGAAATCAGAGTCTGCAGTGAGCTTCTGAAGTGAGCTTCTGAAGTCAGTTTCTGAAGTCAGCTTCTGAAGTGAGCTTCTGAAGTTAGCTTCTGAAGTGAGCTTCTAAAGTGAGCTTCTGAAGTCTGAGGTTCAGAGTCTGAGGTTCTGAGTCTGAAGGTTCAGAGTCTGAGGTTCAGAGTCTGAAGGTTCAGAGTATGAGGTTCTGAGTCTGAAGGTTCAGAGTCTGAAGGTTCTGAGTTTGAGGTTCAGAGTCTGAACATTCTGCGTCTGAAGGTTCAGAGTCTGAGGTTCAGAGTCCGAAGGTTCTGAGCCTGAAGGTTCAGATTCTGAGATCCAGAGTCTGAGGTTTTTAGTCTGAAGGTTCTGAGTCTGAAGGTTCAGAGTCTGAGTTGAACTATTTCTGAAGGGGCTGAAACTCATTTTATTTGATTAAGGTAAAAAAAAATATATAACAAGTGTTATTGCTTTTAATTGTAGTTTATCATTAATTTTCGATAATAAACTTGAATGAAAAAGGAATGGTCCGACGTATGTCCTTCCATTCCCCGGTTGTACGGGCACTTGACGTATGTTTTGTTGTTCGGACAATCGTCATTCCTTTTCAAAATACAAAATATATATTAACAAACTTGAATGAAAAAGGAGTGGTCCGACGTATGTCTTTCCATTCCCCGGTTGCACGAGCACTCACGCATGTCTCGTTTGTTCGGACAATCGTCATTCTATTTTCAAAATACAAAAACATAAAAAACAAATTCAACACACCAAACTAATTTTCGGCCCCCCGCGGTCAAATAAAAATCAAATCTCTTTTCACAAACGGACGATGTTTTATCAATTCTAACGCGATACAAACAAACGCTTAAGCCTCCCACGCGTGAGCATACAAGCTACGTTTTACCGCTAGAATACGATCAAAAACATCGTTCTTTAAAATCAACCAACAAACAAACATTTTCCACAAAGAACTACGTAGCTTTGAATTCTCCATCGCACCAGGAGATACGTAGGAGCAGGATCAAACTCTTGTCAAGCACACTAATATAAAAAAAAAAATTCCCTTTCCTTTTTTCTTTGAAATGTTAAAATGCTGCAAGCAACCTTTAAAACACTTTTTAACCCTAAAGTAATTAGGAGGTTCCGTTGGGTACAACGGATGCGAGGGGTGCTAATACCTTCCCCTTGCATAATCGACTCCCGAACCCATTAATGGTTGCGATGACCATCCTTCCAAATCGTCAAGGGTTTTGTCAATGTTTCCCTTTAAAAATAAAACTTTGGTGGCGACTCCGTAGTTATTCCGAGCGTTAGTACGCTCGAGCGTTTTTAGCGACGCGACACCGTTTGTCGGACCGTCATCATCAGAAAGTGAGGAAGACAACGAGCGTCTGTAACACCTTGGCGGGGTCCTTCGTTCAGGGGATCGCCTGGAAGATCTCATGTTGGGTGATCTTCTGCTGGGAGATCTCACGCTCACAAAGTGTCTGGGCGATCTTGACCTTGAAGGGCAAGGACTCCTTCCCTTTCTGTTACATGGTGGGGAAAGGTGTCTCCTGGGAGGCGATGACTGCTTCCTCGGACGCTCTTTTTCAATGTCCATAAGGCGTTAGTTCTGCTCCTTGATAATCAACGTTTGACATTGTACCGTGCAAAGTATGTTGGTGAGCATGGCTTCGCTAGAGTATGCGTTGTTTGCCTCCTCGTTAGGTCACAGTGGACCGAGGAGGGGTCGTTCCTGTAATGCTATTGCCTTTTGAGGAATCTGCTGGGAATTTTCCTCTCTGGGACTGTCCGCAAGAGACAGCGTTGAGGTCTGTCCGTCGCGATAGACGCGGTGGACTTCACCCCTGATATGGGAATTGGCACTGATGGTAGTCATGCTATACAAAATTTGTTTGAACGCTTTGGTTTTTTTGTTAGTTAAAAAACTGGAGAGCTTGTATTTTCCCACAGACGGCGCCACTGATCGTACCTGATCAGAAGGTGACTACTGGTTCAGTTGAATACGTGGTCGTGAGCATTTGCTGGTTGACTGGAACAGCGCGGGGGGGGGTGTACCTGTAGACACTCCGACGCTCAAGTCAGTATTGAGTCAGAAAAGGGGGTTTAGAGAGTGAGGATATTCTAACCCTGAGGACTACTGAGAGTCCCCTTTAATTTATATAGAGGGTGGGTGGTGCATGAGCCGTTGTGAGGCACACGTTGAACTCGGCGGTTACGGATTCGTGGGAATCGTAACCGTCGAACGAGATTCACGGGAACATGGAAGAAGATGTTACTCTTTGGTCGTCGGTTACTTTCTATAACATATAAAAAGTAACGAATTTTAAAATATTCCACATCAGAATCAATGTTTATTGTTCGCATTCATACACATTTTTTATCATAGTACTTTTTTTACAAATTTAACAACAAGTTTGAAGAAACATACATTTAATTTGTATTTTATTGACAATTTTTTCAACACTTACAATAGCTACATGGGTACCCGTTTTTTTGTTTGTTTGTAAACTTTGTTAAATGACTCCTCACCAAACTCAATACTTTATTCAAAATCGATTAAAATAAAAAACAAAAGTTATAATTACTGTAATAGAAATAAAATGAGACAAATGAATGGAAAAAATTGTCGATTAGACTTGCATAATGTAAGGATTTTGGATTGATGATCCAAAACACCAACACAACGATTAGAGAGTTAAAAATATTAAGAGATATTAAAGAGGGAGGTTATTTGAACTGTATGTTTTCTTTGGGGCAAGAAGAGGGAGGAGAGGCTTGGAGTTGGATGCGTAGGTTGTTTATGTGGGAGGAGGAGGTAGAGGAGTGTAGGGTTTTACTTAACAATGTTACTTTTTAGGTTAACGGTGATGATCATTGGGTGGAATTTATATTTGGTTGTTGGTTACACTGTCAGTGGAACATACCAGTTGCTCGTTAGTTTGGTTTCACATTTTTGTCACCCATTTCGGATCTTATTTGGCATAAGGACATTCCTTTAAAGGTATTTGTGTTTGCTTGGCGTCTTCTCAGAAATTGACTTTCCACTAAGGATAATTTATTTCGACGAGGCATCCTTAATCAAGAATCTCAGCTTTGTGTGAGTGGGTGTGGTGTTACAGAATCGGCTAACCACTTGTTCTTGGATTGTAATTTCTTCGGCAACGTTTGGCAGCATATTTGGTATTGGATTGGCTTCTCTTCAATTGATCCTTCAAGTGTTTCTAATCATTTTATGCAGTTTGGTTTTTTATCAAAGGTTCTAAAATGTGGCGTTCTCTTATGTATATCATTTGGTTTTCTTGTGTCTGGGTAATTTGGAAAGAGCGTAATAATAGAATTTTTAACCAAAAGGAGGACTCTATTCATAATTTAGTGGATAAAGTCAAGCTTCTATCATATTGGTGGCTGAAGGTAAGCTTTTGGTTACCATGGTCGGTGACTTAACCTGTTCTCATGTTTGGGTATTAGTTAATAACCCTTTTTCCTTTTTTCTTATGTTGATTCGATTTACTCCATTTTGTATGACTCATGTACATCTTCAGTACATCTTGTGCTATGAGGAATTTTTTTATATTTCATTTTGTTAAAGGAAAAAAGAGAGAGATATTAAAGAGAACTAGAAAGCATAGGATTGAGATTTTGTTAAGTAGTCTACTGACTAGAAATTCACTTTATAAAGTGAATAAGTGGGGTGTCCGGGGTTCGAACCCCGACCCCTACATAAGTTATGCAATGTCCCTACCAACTCACGAGGACATATGATTGAAATTTAATTCGAATGCTTTTACTTGTACTGTTGGATATTTGAATGTTGGCTACATGTTTGGTAAAATCAAAATGTGCAAGCAATGCGTCTTCAGAAGTTAATTTATGTCTTCAGAAGCTAAAAATCTCATTTTGTGCATCTTCAGAAGCTGGGTCAGAAGCTGATAACTTGGCTCTGCGAAGCCACTGCGCTCTGCGAAGGTCTTCAGACGCTGGTACTGTTCATCAGAAGCTGAACTGGTCATCAGACGCACTGTTCAAACGTTGACTTCTGTTGACCTTCAGAAGCTGGATTTCAGAAGCTGAATTTCTGCGTTCTTTCTGTTAATTATTTCTGTATCTTTTGAAGATTTGTTTGAAGTTTTATCCAGGCTAATGGTTCTAGAAGGTTGAGTAATTTTACGTGAAGATCTTGTTGAAGATTAGTTTCTTTTACTTATGAATATATTTTCAAAGGAATCTTTGCAAAATATATTTCAGAAATATATTTCCTTCTATGAGCTTCTAAAGAATTTCAGAATTAAATCATTGAGGATTATTTTGTTGAGAATTATGTGTGCTACTGATGACTATTTAAGGAGGACGATGCATTTGAAGACTTTACTGAAAAGACCAGAAGTTAACATTAAAAGAGTCTTTGTGTTTTTGAGTCTGTAAGCTTTAGGCTTTGTTTTGTGTACCACTCATCTGTTAGAGTTGGTTGTTTTTGTTATAGAGTTGTAATTCACTTAAAGCTTTTAAGCACAAGTGAATTTGTTGTTTTGAAGAGTGTCTTCGTATTTGTTTGTTTAAGTGTCTGATAATCACTGGGCTATGATTACTTGATTGGGAAGTAAGTGGGTTCTTATATCTAGGAGTTCCTAGGTAGAAGTCTATACGGGGAGTGAATAAGTGATAAGTCTGGAAAAACAGGGGTTGTGTCTTGAGTCTTAGAATTAATACTACTTAGTGGATTTCCTTCCTGGATTGGTATCCTCCAGATGTAGGTGAAGTTTGCACCGAACTGGGTTAACAAATCAGTTGTGTTCTTTTACTTTCTGTCATTATTTTGCTGCTTCTGAACTATTGCTTTCATACTCTGTTTTTAGTTCAGAACCAGTACCTGCCAGAATTTCAATTGGTATCAGAGCAGGCACCCTGCTTGTTATTGGGTGAGCTCCAGGGAAGGTTTTTCTGGCAATTATGGACAAGGAAGGAGGATTTGTTAACAGGCCACTTCTGTTGGATGGTTCCAACTATGAGTACTGGAAGTCTCGTATGAGTGCTTTCATGAAATCCATAGACAGCAAGACATGGAAAGCTGTTCTGAAGGGTTGGGAACATCCAGTTGTGATGGACAAAGATGGAAAGAAGACATCTGTGTTGAAACCAGAAGAAGATTGGTCCAATGATGAAGATGCTTTATCTCTTGCAAACTCCAAAGCCTTGAATGCTATATTCAATGGAGTGGACAAGAATATATTTAGAATGATCAAGTAGTGCACAATAGCTAAAGATGCCTGGGAAATTCTTAAAACTACTCATGAAGGCACATCCAAGGTAAAACTGTCCAGACTTCAGCTTCTGACCACAAAGTTTGAAAATCTTAGAATGTTGGAAGATGAGAACATACATTGCTTTTACATGAATGTTCTGGACATGACTAACTCTTTTGAATCACTTGGAGAAAAAGTATCAGATGAGAAGCTTGTAAGGAAAATTCTCAGATCCCTACCTAAGAGGTTTGATATGAAGGTGACTGCTATTGAAGAAGCACAAGACATCTCCAACATGAAGGTTGAAGAATTGATAGGCTCCCTTCAGAACTTTGAAATAGCCAGAACTGATAAGAAGGGGAAAGGTGTTGCATTTGTAGCAGATGCTGAAAGTGTGGATGATGAAAGCCCATCAGAAGCTCTTGTGATGCTGAGTAAACAATTTAAGAAGTTTCTGAAGCAGAAGACAAGAACTGATGAGAAGAGCAATCAATCAAAGGGAGTTCAGTGCTATGAGTGTGAAGGATATGGTCATGTCAAGTCAGAATATCCTACTTACCTCAATAAACAGAAGAAAAGTTTGGATGTTTCTTGGTCTGATGAAGATGACTCAGAAGGAGAAGTGGGGAATAAATCAGCCAGACATGTTGCTGCCTTTACTGGAAGATGCATGACTGATGATGAAGTTATGGGTTCAAAAACTCTGTCAGAGTCTGAAGAACCATCAAAGTCTGAAACTTCATCAGAGTTTGAATGCAGTGATGAAGAACTGTCTTATGAAAATCCTGCTGAGTTTTGCAAGAAGGTGCATGTTCAATTTAAAGAAGTGTGCAAGCTGATGGAAGAACAGAAGAGAACTATCAGTCAACTTCAGTCTGAAAGAAGAGAACATCTAGAGAAAATTTATGTTCTCAATAATGAGGTAATTCAACTGAATTCTCAACTTGATCATATGAAGAAGCAAGTTAGAATGATGAACTCTGCTACTGATTTGTTGGAAGAGATTTTGGAGAACCAGAATCAAGGAAAACCAAATGGCATAGGATTTGTTGATAAGAATCTGAACATCAAACAACAAAATCCAGCTAAGAGGTTCATACTTGCTGTTGATACTTATGTTCCACTGATGAGAAAACCTAAGAACAAACCTCAGGAATCTAAAGACAAGAAGGCTTCTCATCCTTGGGTATGTCATCACTGTGGTAAAAAGGGACACATTAAGCCTTTTTGTTACAAGCTGCATGGATACCCCAAGCATTTTCAACACAGAAAAGTGGAACCAGCTGAGAACAAAAGCAAGGTCAAGAAGGTTTGGAAACCAAAATGTGAAAGTGGTGCCCAAAATCTGAAAGATAGGAAAGGAAAGGCTATTGCTGCTGAGAGCAGACCCACTCCTACAGCAAAGAAGAGTTCTGTTGCTGGACCATCTAAAGTCTGGAGCAAGGTTTTGGTTCCTGTCCCTGTTCAGAAAACTCTAAAAGGAAAGGAAGTGGATCATAGTAAGTGTGAAGATGTTATTAAGCATGATACCATGTCCTGTGTTCAGAAGAGAATTGCTGTTCTTCAGAAACAGATTGCTGGGAAGAAGGTTCTGAATGTACCTGAAGCACACATCAACTGAGCAGCATCTGATGTTGGGTCTAATGAAGACTAAGCAACTTCTGATGCTGAGTCTGAAGACTGTCAAGTTTGTGACTGTTGTCTTGGATTTCTGTTTGTGTTTCTGGTCTGCAATTGTGTTGTACTCTGCAGTATTGTTTTGTTCTTTTGTGTGTGGATGATGTGTGGTTTTGATCCTGTTGCTTGTGTTGTGATGGGTTCTGTGCTGATGTTTTTCATGCTGATTCTTTGTGTGCTGTTCTGTGTTCTCCTGGTGATTGCTGGTTATTTTGTCAACATTGTTTGGCTAAAAAGGGGGAGATAAATAATGTGTCTGTTTCAGAAGCAGTTCAACAGTTCAGGGGGAGTTGGAGCTTCTGATTGTCTGTTTCAGGGGGAGTTCCTGAATATGTGTTTCAGGGGGAGAAGATGTACCTCAGAAACTGCTGATGTATGTTGCAGGGGGAGTTTTTATGTGTTAACATAGCATTTTATCCGCTGCTGACTCTGGTGCTATGTTTAAATATGTGTAGTTCTTCATGGTTGAGTACCTTTGTTGTGAGAAGAACTTGTCTTTGTGGACAATTTGATTTTAGCCAAAAATTTGCCAAAGAGGGAGATTGTTGGATATTTGAATGTTGGCTACATGTTTGGTAAAATCAAAATGTGCAAGCAATGCGTCTTCAGAAGTTAATTTATGTCTTCAGAAGATGAAAATCTCATTTTGTGCATCTTCAGAAGTTGGGTCAGAAGCTACAGTACTTCAGAAGCTGATAACTTGGCTCTGCGAAGCCACTGCGCTCTGCGAAGGTCTTCAGACGCTGGTACTGTTCATCAAAAGCAGAACTGGTCATCAGACGCACTGTTCAGACGTTGACTTCTGTTGACCTTCAGAAGCTGGATTTCAGAAGCTGAATTTTTGCGTTCTTTCTGTTAATTCTTTCTGTATCTTTTGAAGATTTGTTTGAAGTTTTATCCAGGTTAATGGTTCTAGAAGGTTGAGTAATTTTACGTGAAGATCTTGTTGAAGATTTGTTTCTTTTATTTATGAATATATTTTCAAAGGAATCTTTGCAAAATATATTTCAGAAATATATTTCCTTCTATGAGCTTCTAAAGAATTTCAGAATTATATCTTTGAGGATTATTTTGTTCAGAATTATGTGTGCTGCTGAAGACTATTTAAGGAGGACGATGCATTTGAAGACTTTACTGAAAAAACCAGAAGTTAACATTAAAAGAGTCTTTGTGTTTTTGAGTCTGTAAGCTTTAGGCTTTGTTTTGTGTACAACTCAT
This sequence comes from Medicago ruthenica, assembly GCA_018208015.1. Lineage (NCBI taxonomy): Eukaryota > Viridiplantae > Streptophyta > Magnoliopsida > Fabales > Fabaceae > Medicago > Medicago ruthenica. The sequence goes on along the minus strand of CM031371.1, from coordinate 48,557,182 downwards.
CTGTTAGATTTGGTTGTTTTTGTTATGGAGTTGTAATTCACTTAAAGCTTTTAAGCACAAGTGACTTTGTTGTTTTGAAGAGTGTCTTCATATTTGTTTGTTTAAGTGTCTGATAATCACTGGGCTGTGATTACTTGATTGGGAAGTAAGTGGGTTCTTATATCTAGGAGTTCCTAGGTAGAAGTCTATACGGGTAGTAATTAAGTGATAAGGCTGGAAAAACAGGGGCTGTGTCTTGAGTCTTAGAATTAATACTACTTAGTGGATTTCCTTCCTGGATTGGTATCCTCCAGATGTAGGTGAAGTTTGCACCGAACTGGGTTAACAAATCAGTTGTGTTCTTTTACTTTCTGTCATTATTTTGCTGTTTCTGAACTATTGCTTTCATACTCTGTATTTAGTTCTGAACCAGTACCTGCCAGAATTTCATGTACTTCTTTCATATAATCAATATTATTATTTTTTAATCTATTTGAATAGTTTTAAAAAAGATTACTATATATTTTCTAAACAACATTTATATTTAATTTTAAATTTCTTTTGCAGATTATGATGCTGATATTTTAAATATTGAAAGTTTGATAAAAAAAAAAAATTAAGGTTTAGTCTTATCCCTCAAATTCTAAAAAAAAAAGTTATGGTAATTTTAAATTCAATTGAGAGGTAAATAAGACATGTCAAATATTGTTCAAATTAGAGATCAAACTTAAATATTCGTTATCGAGATTTTAATTTTGAGTTTAATCTAAACTTCAGAATTTTATTTTTAATTTAGAAAGTAAAGTATTAAAATTTTTATTTAAACAAAAGATACAAACACAATTAATATTTATTAAGTTAACAAAAATCAAATTTTGAATATTTTATTATCATACACAATTGATTTTCTTTTATTCTCGTGTGTTAAATATGAATGATGGAGTCATGCATGCCAATAACCAAAGATACCACCAACCAACTATATGCATGACACCACAAATATATTTCTTAGAAAAACCATTATCCATAGTTCGTTATGTATTAGATATGATTTTTAGAGTCATTCATGGCAAGCAATAAATAATATAGGTTTAAATTAATTTTTTTTATATCATTAGATAAATCATACACAATTGATTTTGTCTAATTATCATGTATTAAATAACATAAATTTATCTAATCACACACAATTGATTTTCTCTAATTATCATGTATTAAATATGATTGTTGGAGTCATGCAATCACCAAAGACACCACCAATCAACTACATGCGTGACATCACCAATGTATTTTTTAGATGAAGTTATTCTCCTTAGTTCTTTTTTTTTTTTTTGTCAAGTAGCCTAGTGGCTAGAGCTCACACATTTTAAATATGGAGAAGTGAGGTGTCCGGAGTTCAAACTCCGGCCCCTGCTTATAACATGCAATATCCCTACCAACTGAGCTAAGCTCACGGAGATGTTATTCTCCTTAGTTCTTCATGTATTAAATATGATTTTTTAAGTTATGCATCAAATGCGATAAATAATATATATGTTAGAAATACAAAATGATTCTAAATTATGTCATTTATTACATTTATATATTACAGTATGTGTCTATTTATCCAATAAATGAGTTGTAAAAAATCAAAATCAGAGAAAAATATGCATTCAAAAATTGATTATATTAAAATAGACCCATAATACCTTTCTTCTTTGCACTTTTGTGTTTGTTTTTTTATTGGATTACTAGAAATTAAAAAAATATATTAAGGGAGGACAATGTAGATTTTAACATAAGAGAGATGAGAATGTAATTCAAGATTCTCTCGGAGGAGGGAAGTGTAATTGTTTCTAATATGTTTTGCATAAGAGGAGAGAAAAGTATATTTTAACATAAGAGAGGAGTGCAATTCAAACATTTTTTCAGACAAAGAGAGTATAATTTACTCTTATTATTTTATTAATTAGACAGTTATATAAATAAATACACATTTATTATCTTACTATTTTTTGTCGCCAGTATGATGGATGTTTGGATATGTTTCTATGTACCTTAACAACATTAAAATAAAAATGAAAATTGGTTTTCCCACTTTATACAAAGCTAAAAAACACCAGTATTTTACGTTTTTAACCCCATCGACAGTTAACTGCCGATGGGAAGGATCCGGCGGCAGTTAACTGCCGATGGGAAGGAGACCAACGACAGTTAGCCGCCGTTGCCATGTTTTGCCTATATTTTCCAAAACTTCACATTTTTTCATCTTATTATGAACAAAAACGATGAAATTAGTGAACAAAAACGATAAAATGATAACTAACTTTTTAACTTAAAAACTGTTTTTAATTTTTTTAAAAACTGATTTAATTTTAACAAAAATTAATTCTAACATAGTTTTAATTTAAAAAAAAACTGATTTTAAAAAATCAGTTTTTATAAATTGTTTTAATTTAAAAACAGTTTTCAATTTATTAAATATAAAAACTTTATTTTTTTTATAAAAAAACTGTTTTCCAACAATAAACCTTTTTAGTATATTATTTTTTATGAGGTATTTTTATTAAAAAAACAATTGTTTAAATTAAAAAAATTAATTTTTAAAAAATAGCACATTTATGACTACACAATGTGGTTGTGAATGTGTTGTTAGTTATAGATTGATAGTTATCAATGGTTGCCTTCGTGTGAGGAAAGATGCAAGTTTCAAGGTGTATACAACAATTTTCTTTTGCTTTTCCTCACACGAAGGCAAACATTGATAACTATCAATTCATAACTAACAACACATTCACAACCACATTGTGTAGTCATAAATCTGATATTTTTTATAAATTAATTTTTTTAATTTAAAAAACTGTCTTTTTAATAAAAATACCTCATAAAAATAATATACTAAAAATGTTTATTGTTGAAAAACACTTTTTTTATAAAAAAAATAAAGCTGATCTTTTTAATAAATTGAAAACTGTTTTTAAATTAAAACAATTTATAAAAACTGATTTTTTTAAAATCAGATTTTTTTTTAAAATTAAAACTATGTTAGAATTAGTTTTTGTTAAAATTAAATCTGTTTTAAAAAAAATTAAAAAAAATTTTTAAGTTAAAAAATTAGCTGTCATTTTTTTTTAGTTTTTTCACTTTAATTGCATGTCATTTTATCGTTTTTGTTCACTCATTTTATCGTTTTTGTTTACAATATGATGAAAAAATGTGAAGTTTTGGAAAATATAGGCAAAACATGGCAACAACAGCTAACTACCGTTGGTTTCCTTCCCATCGGCAGTTAACTGCCGCCGGAGTAAAATCGTCTTTTATTGGTGTGTTTTAACCTTCTTTAAAATGTATAAAGCAATTTTCAATAAAAATTAGTATCCTCTAACTATCTACTTATACTACTAAAAAAGTTGATACTCTCCAAATATTTATATATATATATATATATATATATATATATATATAAATGGTGCCTATGATGTCATAGATAATTCCGACCGAATCCATGTCACCATTGTCAATACGGGCAACAAAAAAATGGAAAACGACATCAATGATCGAAAAAGTCAATAATTCTATAGTACAAATGTTCATCACGCAACACAAATTGAGAAAGAAAAAAAAATTTTTACATTGTTCCTCAAGTCCTCTGTGACAATCTCAGTCCAATCTGTTGGAAATTTAGGTCTTAATAAAACAGAATTCATAAAACATGTTCAATCATTATAAATCAATAGCGGAAGCAATCAAAACATTGAACATGATTACGATCGGATCTACAACATGTTTGATTTACCAAGGATATTAAGAATTAGGGTATTAGGAATACCTGAAAGAAGCTTTCATGGCAACCTCCCAACATCAGCGGTCAGAAACAGAGAGGAGGTGATCTGATATGAAAACATAACAAAGGGTTAGCGGCGGCTGATTTAGTTCTTCCTCAACCAGTACCTTTATGCCTCAAGTTCTCTTCAGATGGGGAGAAGAGAGAGTTTGCTATGTACGGTGTATTGGGGACCATAGCCTCTTTTATATTGGATGACCATTAGGGTTTCCCATTATTCCGTTAATGGGTCATCCAGACATCCACTCATATTGAGTCCATATCAACTAATTAAATATTTAATTAATTATCCAATTAGAAATCTAATAGCCTTATTACTTAATTTGATCACTAATCAATTAAGGCTCACAATTGATAAATAGCTAATATAATTATTATTACGATATTTGCCCACATAATGATATCGGAATATAATTAAATAATAAAATATTCCAACAATCTCCCACTTGGGCTACATATCTTAATAATTATACCAGAATTCTTTAGGCGCGCGTCTGAATGCTATTTATCTTTAGATTTCAACTCTACAATCTGGTCCACCTCATACATTAATAATGAGACCACCGCGGCTATCGTCACTGACGTATAACGTGACGGAACCCCGACGACCACCATATCAATGCACTTGATGACATAGATCGATATGGATGAGTGACATGGAAATTTCAGGTAATGTGATCTCTAAATCATGTCTATTTCCAACTGGTCCAACTAAAAACTTTAGTGAGATCAAAACTGAAGATTTGCAAATTTAATATTTGCACAAACTGATACAGAAATGGTTATAATAAACATAACCTCATGAACTTTATTTCTGCAGAAAATCATAACATAAAGTCTGTATCGATATCAAAACAGAAGTATAGAACATATAATAAAAGAGACTCCCACTAATCTAAGACATCATTAATGACAACAACCATATGAAAGACTTTATGTGTCATGTCTTTGATTAGTGGGTCACCTAGCATAAAGTTTGTCTCTAATGTTCTATCAATTAACAACAATAATTTATAAGGGGATGAACCTTATAAACTTTGTTATTAAAACATTATATGACTACATTATGTCACTATATAACTTAAATGGTTTTTCAATACCTTTAACAATATGCAACCAAGTGACATAAATACTTACAGTCATATTTCTTGAGTTAGAATGTGTATTAGCTACTTACATCCAAAAGCCAGAGTCTGACACACAAATGATCTCCAAATTGTCAGATCCCTGATGTGAGCATAAGCTCTCTTGTTCTCTTTAAAAAATTCTTATGTTTGCGTTTTCAACAATTCAAACTTTGAATTGCTCATATCTGCCAAACAATCTTACTATATACACTACTTCCAAATGCGTATAATAAAATCGTACATAAAAATACTATAGGCAAAGTGTAGGAAAATACTTAAATTTCTGAATTCATAAATTTCCTAATGGGCAATATTTGAGACTGAAAAGTCTCTCTCGATGATTGAGGTCATCCAAAAATTTATTAACTTTAATGTCAATTTATTTTCAACTTTAATGATATAACTCTTTTGTGATATCCGAATAATACCTTGAGAAGAATCTCTAAGTATTGAAATGCCTAATACAAAAGAGGTGTCCCCAGGATCTTTCATCACTAACATTTGTTAGAGATTTCCTTGGTTTCACATTACTAACATATATCATAGTTGACTAAATAAAATAAAATTGACACATTAAAATAGGAATATGAATTTACTCCCACTGAGCTTACTAAATCCACAACTCTACTTAATATTTCTCAAAACCAAATGAGACAATTACTTTATGAGAATTTGTGGTAACACTAAAGAGACAAATTTCTTAACTTATAAGTGGATTTCACGACTTTGCAAACCATCTACTTTGTATCAATTGACACAAAAGCTTTATTCCGTTGCACCATATTATATCATTAATGTCACCGTTAAGAAACACTATATTGAAATCCATCTTATGCAGCTCCAAAATTATAACAAGCAAACTAGTATCATGACTATCTTAATAGAGTCTTTCAAATAAAATAAATAGAATTTCTCTTTTCAGTCAATTCTTTATGATACTAGAAGCCCTAGTTCTTGAGGGTGTTGAGTTTGATCTATATGAATTAATTTCATAACTTGATTGAGAGGAAGAACAATAATGTCCTTATGAGGTTCTAAATATACTATACTAATAGTAACAATATGAATTGGTTTAGAACCAATTCTTCCTCATTCAATTTTATTCTATTTCCATACCTCTCCCCCAAACTCAATATCCTCAAGAAAACTTAACAATTTATGTCCCAAACATTTCCTTAAGTTGTGGGACGAAAAACTTATAGTTTTCAAACCCTTAAACAATTATAGAATGTCACAAGTCATAATTGAATTGACTCTAATAACTAAACTTAAAAGACACACTGAATCATCATTTGAAAATAAAACTCGAAATATCTTGATTTAGTCAAAGAGAAATTAAAACAAAAATTAATTCAAATAATGATTCACCAAATTGTCTTTTAAATACAAAAATAAGCTGGCAACGACAATCTAAAATTAGTATAAAATGAATAAACAATCTTTATCGACTTTGTCCATTCTAAATTGATATATCTTTCAACATCATTGGACATAAGTCAGTCAAGATTACCTTTCTTTATTTGCCCTTATCTTTTGAGTTATTTTCCGAATGAGCACTATTTTATTTTCTCTTGCTTCAGCTTTTCTTTATTTGCACACTTTATGAATTGATCCTTTGAAGGATCATTTCTAACTTTAACAGTTATAAACTTAATTGTGCAAAGAGAATACTAAATGCTGAATTTTCGAACAAGTCATCTAATAGTCGAAATTATAATGTCTCAGCAAGATAAAATAATTACATAATGTGCTCAATATTTTCTTTGCCTAATAATCTTAATGAAATATCACTCTCCAATGAGAGATTGTCTTTTTCTATATTGCTTTTAAAAGCACCTTAGTTTAAGCAAAGAAAATATGACAAAAATTGTCAACTTAAATAACACTGATAAGATTTCTGATCTTTTAACTTTATGATCACATAAGACCTATAAGATTTGGTGTATACTCACTTGTCAAACTTGGTTCTCACATTAAATACTGGATTTGCAAGAGAATGCGAGTTTCACCACCCTTATATAAGGTCTAGATCCAAGAACAATGTTAGTATTATTCTTTAATTCCTAAAAGTTAAAACTTTAAAGAGTTAAAAATTTAACTCAAATTAACATATACATAAACTGTATTAGCTTAAAGAGAACAAGAGAAGCAAAAACGCTCACAAAAATACCTAGTGCACCATTAATATCAAGTCTTTAAACAATAATATCAATTGCTAGTGGTATTTTACAGCAATGATCAAACAATGACAATTTACTTTGACAAAGAATAAATTCTTATAATTGTCATATGTTTACCATTATATTTGTGTGGATGTAAACTCTTAAATGTATAAATAAGTTTACACTCACACAACATTATCACACATGTCAATAAAATATTATAGAAACGTGCATCTTTATTTGTAAATAAAAGACCTTAACAAGATACCAAGCGCACCATTAATTCCCAATCTTCGGATTGTAAAAATTAACTGCAAGCGATACGCTCAACGCGATGATCAAACATTGGTGATAAGTCCCGTCAAATAATAGTCACCTTCGGGCATCCTATTATCCACATGGAAAAATACTTTATAACCACCACATATTTACCACCACATGTATGTAACTATTCGGCCAAGTTGTGCCTTCCTTGGGGCCGACGACAACTCGCATAAATAATTACACACTACATCTTTTGTAACTTCAGTTGAGTCGAATCTATGTAACAGAGGTTACTTGGGCAACATTATTGTTTCAACCGACTCAACCGCAATTACTAGATAATTTTAATATATATTAAATGGGGTGATAAGTCCTATCAAATAATAGTCACCTTAGGGCATCCTATTATTTACATGGAAAATTACTTTATAATCACCACACATTTACTATCACATGCATGTAATTATCCGGACAAGTTGTGCCTTCCTTGGGGCCGACTACAACTCGCATGAATAATTGCATACTACGTCTTTTGTAAGTTCAGTTGAATTAAATCTACGCAATAGAGGTTACTTTGGCAACATGTTGCTTCAACCAAAATAACTGCAATTACTAGACATTTCACAATAAATTAAATATTTTTAAATGGGAATGGTCTTTAAATTTACAAGGCACTACTAACATAATGTAGGCCGAATTAGTCCATTATGTCGCTAAGTAACCATAAGGCCACTCAGCAACCCTTAAGTGTGAAGACAAGTTCACAAGAATTTGAAAGAAGATGCAAGTCAAAAATCACACCAATGTGTGTATGACAATACATTTACAGGTATCGCATAAAAGTGAAAACATAAATAGCATGAAATATGTCAAAAATGCATGATTGGAGGAAAAGAAAAATGATGTTATTGTAGAAACTTAATAACAATAATCTCAAACATCACAATCATGCTAAAACCAAATATTCAATTTCAAATAAAATAAAAAAAAATTGAATCTTTATATGCCAAAAATATTCATGCCACAATTGATTCACATATAGCAATGATTCTTTAAATAAAATAATGAATAACTCTAAACTTAATTATTTCCTAAATAAGGAAACAAACTTTATATGTTTATAAATAAACAAACAAAACTAGAATCAATATTTTCCAAAATTAAAGAATCCAATCCTTACTTTCTATACAAAATAAAAATTGTCCATAATATTTTGAGATTCATTATAAAAAGGCAACATATATATCACAAATATATTTTAATCTTTATTTGCCTACTTCTCAAAATAAACTTTATGTACAAAATCTTCGTGAATCAAAACTAATTTAAAATAGAAATTAATAAGCAAGATATGATAATGATATTTAAAAAAAAAATCATGTCAAATCAAATCCAAATACTTATTTGCTAACCATATAACAACTTTATGGATGAATTAAACCAAAAGATTTGATTTGAAAATAAAACAGAAAATCAAATTCAAATCCTTATTTCATGCCAACAAACATAATTTGCTATATATATATATATATATATATATATATATATATATATATATAACCACAACAAATTTGGCAAACAAGATAATTTAAAATAAAGCTTTATATTGGTGAGACTCATGTACACCTCATAATGGATTTTAAATAAGACCAAATAAAAATCCATGAACAAAGAAGGACCGAATTTTCATGAAATCACATCTCACAGCCATGGAAAGAGAGAATAAAAAATTATGCAATTATTTACAACATTCACACCTAAATTTGACTATTTTGCATCATCACCAAAAATTAATAATAATATCAAATCGATGCATATCTTTAATCAATATCCAGATAGTGCACATGAAATTAATTAACGTAAAGGTCAAGACCCATTACGATCCAAAAAATAAAATTGTGGAAAATAATAAGAAATACCACGCAAAAATTGGATCCGTAAAATAAGAAACGACAACAACATTGTGAAACTAAAACCGGAAAAGGTCGATGCACCCAATTCAATTGGTTTTCTAATAGTAAGGCTGATGATAACAGTCTTTATCAGTTAGAAAAACAAAACACACCAATTTGCATACCCTAAATAAATGTAATATATAGAAATAGTGTGCAATTTTGGATCATGAAAACAAAGAGAGAGAAGATCCCACTAAATTAAAGGTGTGTGTATCCATGCAACCAAACGAAAAACAGCACATACACTGATAAAGCTTTGTATTTGATTATCAATCTCAATTAAAAAAATAATAAATAAAAAACGGGAGCATTCGGCACCGAATCAAACAAAAAACCCAAATTATAATCAAAATAAGGTTCATACGAAGAAATTGGGAAAATCTATTAAACCCTTGAAAGGAAAAGTTTCTACGCAAACGATAATCAATCCCAATAAATCAAACATGTAGACCTGCTCTGATACCACTTGTTGAAAATTTAGGTCTTAATAAAACAGAATTCATAAAACATGTTCAATCATTATAAATCAATAGCAGAAGCAATCAAAACATTGAACATGATTACGATCGGATCTACAACATGTTTGATTTACCAAGATATTAAGAATTAGGGTATTAGGAATACCTGAAAGAAGCTTTCATGGCAACCTCCCAACATCAGCGGTCAGAAACAGAGAGGAGGTGATCTGATATGAAAACATCACAAAGGGTTAGCGGCGGCTGATTTAGTTCTTCCTCAACCAGTACCTTTATGCCTCAAGTTCTCTTCAGATTGGGAGAAGAGAGAGTTTGCTATCTACGGTGTATTGGGGACCATAGCCTCTTTTATATTGGATGACCATTAGGGTTTCCCATTATTCCGTTAATGGGTCATCCAGACATCCACTCATATTGAGTCTATATCAACTAATTAAATATTTAATTAATTATCCAATCAGAAATCTAATTACCTTATTACTTAATTTGATCACTAATCAATTAAGGCTCACAATTGATAAATAGCTAATATAATTATTATTACGATATTTGCCCACATAATGATATCGGAATATAATTAAATAATAAAATATTCCAACACAATCTTCTTAACTCACAACAATCATGTCTTTCACTCAAGAACTAAACATATGGAGCTTGATATATATTCTTTGTGCGTGAAAAAGTCATCAACAAAAACTTATCGTCTCTCACATATCAGCTCAAGATGAGTGGGTGACATCTTAGCCAAACCATTGTCTACTTTCTACGGTTAGAGACAAACTTAAGAGTTTTTGATACCCTCAGTTGGGCTATTAAGTTGTTTAGACCGTCAATTAGTTAGATATAAGAGTGAACCGTAAACTTACCTTTCTCTAACCAAGTACAGCTGATGCCAAATTGTATCAAAGTAAGAGGTGAGATATTTAAAATCTTACCTTATTTTGACTTCTCAAAGTTGTTTAAAAATAAGTGGTGCAGATATCAAAATTCATAAAAGAATATTGAACCTATGTATAAAAAGTAAATTCATTATATTTAATGAAAATATATTCTTCATAAATATCTTGATGACACTTCAATTGTTTAAAAAGTATTAATTCATTCATCAAAATCCAAGAATAATGCAAAAAAATAAGCACTGCAGATATCAAAATTCATAAAAGAATATTGAACATAAGTATAACTAGCTGGAAATAAGCCGTTCACAATTTTTGTCTCACAAACTCGTGGTGATCATGTCTTTTACACAACTGTCAGATAATGCACGGAACGGGTAAAAAATAAAGAAAAAAGAATTATTAATTGATGAATTTAGAAATTTATGATATGAAATGAAACTATTAAAGCTCTATTGTGCACATGTGGAGGGAAAAAAAAAAATGAAAAACTGAATGTTGAAAGCAACAAACCTGACAATTACCATCACCTTGTACCGTATGCTCCACAAAGCCAAACAATTGCAATCTATTTAAATATATAAATGGAAAATAAAAGAATATTAGAGTTTTTTTTAATGGGAAACACAAAATCCAGTGTATGATAGAGATAAGGTCATTCTTCACCTTACAAGTTGGTTTTTAAAGGGTTGAGTTAGACTAAACTCAAATTTTAATATTGTGAGACTAAAGGAAGTTATTTGAGAAAATGACATTAGAAGTTATTCGAGAAAATTCTAATATTTTAAGTGCATTGAATGCAACTTATACCTACTTATGAAAGATAGGTAAAAGCAATTTTATGAAGTTGAAATTAGAAACATGTTTTTTGAGTTATCCAAGATTCATCGAACCATTTGCTATCAATTGTTATCGTTGGGGGGTTAAGAGTCCCACATTGATGAAATAAGGTTTGAACATAAGTATATAAGTGGGGGTGGGGTGGTCATGACACTTCAAGTCAGTTTTGTAAAGATGAGTTAGACCAAATATAAAAAACGATAATATGTTATCAAATCTAGAAGCTTCATCACTGTGTATGAAGACTAATTAGCCATAGGAATAAATGATTTGAAAATACATAGTTCAAATTCCGAACGAAACAACAATGACATACTCTAAGGTATAAATAATTAATAGATGGAAATGTAGCTTGTACTTTGAAAGAAGATTATCACTACATCTTAATGAAATTAGAACATAGAGAATAAGCATTATCTTGCACTTTGAATGTCAGTAAACTTTCATTAAAAAACATATGTTTGAGCAAACCCATTGAAATATAAGATATTCATGCATATTAAAGCTTAACTAGTAGAGAATAACTATCCGTTACCAAAGACTCTTACCTTTCAATTTCAGCCATGAAGGTGACACAGATTTTAGCTAACACAAGTTATAATACAGCCACTCCATTGAACTAATATGATGCTAATAACTTGATTACTTGAATAACAAAAGAAAATGATAATTGATTTCAACATTGTTATAATACATCTTTTGGTCTTTACAAAAAATAAAGCAGCAACTTTAGCATTGCACAAGTCACTCTCTCTCATCTAAAATACACTAAAGTCACCAAATCTCAAAGTCACTCAAGTATTTTCCGAGAAGGTAACATGGAAATGAATCCTCTAATGTTAAAATTCAGGCAACATCATGTTTTTAGGTAAAAATATTTGTATATCAGTCTTCATAAATGTTCATAAAATTTGACAGGATCTCAACTATTTAATGACTATAAAAAGAAATATATACAAAATTTAACATTGTAAGAATGTTTGCAGAGTTAAACAAACAAAAGCAGCAACAATCATCAAACATATACTTCATTAATAATTTTTAAGATCAAACAACTACATCCATCCATAGTCGTCCCACCAAAACTTCCATCAATGATCAAAATGAAAATGACAAACAACTTCTCCAGCCCAGTTATTACATGGATCCTTCCGGTCTTGTTTAATAGCATCTCTATAGCGCTATAGGCAACGTAGGGGAATATGATCATATCGATATTGTTTTGTGATACGTTATTAAGTACAAAATGTTGTCAACAAGCGGTTATGGTGGGGCTATAGCATTAGCACTATTGTGTAATCGAATTTGAACAAACTGTTATTTTCTATGATTTGCGATTAACAACACTTGATCCTTGCTTATCAACTACCTCCAGTCCCGATCAATCTCCTATGTCATGAAAAGCACAACATGCACAAACTAATCCATATCTAAGATTATTCGCCGTAACTTGTTTGTGTAAGACATAGTAAGTGTTGTTGCATCTTTCAACTGTATCAAAAACACCAAGATGAACCATAATTGAAACCCAAATCAACCTAACTTTTGTGGGTTGGTCAGGTTGGGTTGGATTGGTGGTGTTTCGACGACTAAATCCATGAACATCTCTAGCTTTTTTGGGTCGATCAATTTCTTATTTTTAAATGACAAATGTTAGTATGTTAATTATTATATTAGTTTTTTTCTCCTTTTCAGAATTTAAACCATGGAACTCCAACTCTTCTTTTAACTAAAACAAGTTGAGATGCCCAACCCCCAATTTATGGGTAGATCACTAGAAAAACAATATTTTTAAAAGAATAATTATTATAGTTGTTAGTAAATTACATTTGTTAGGTATTAAAAAAGAAAAACTTTACATTGGAAGTGTGTATTCTACTTTTTGAAAATTAAAAAAGAGTTCTTTTCAATGCAAAATTTGTTTTTTCTTTCTTTTTTTAATTCTTTTACAAGTGCCCCATGAACACTTGTTAGTTTAAGACACTTGTTAGCATTACTCTAAGATCTTTAACATCTTTTGAATTCACGATGCACTCTCTTAAGCTTTGATGTTTAGATCTCCAATGAAGTTAATATTTAACCCAGGAGCAAGTCTTGCTTGATCACAATCCCAAATAAAAAATACAAATTAAAAAAAATTAAAGAATTAGTTAATGAAAAACGATGTTACTAATATTGTTTTTATTTTATTTTATTTATATGTGTGCGCTCAAATATTTTATTTGAGCTTGTGACAACCACCTATATTTATGGACATCATCCATCATACTCATGGTGCTTCAACCACTTGCCAATAATTTTTTAAAGGCTATTGAGAATTCATGATATTCATATGCGGCTTAAATTCAAGAAAATAAGGAGTGCCTTAAATTCTGGTCAATATATTCAGCTGATAACACACATCTTTGACGTGTTCAAGGATCAACTTCAACACAAGCAACATGTGAGAGTTGGACTTGGAAGGCAAAATTGCAAGAAAATCTTATAATTTACTTCTTGTGGCTCTCTATGCACAGTGGTCTTCTTACTAACCAATTTTGAGTTCTTCATCGTGTCTAATGAAGCGTCTTATCACAAATATTGTGCTGCCATGAGACCCTTACTATAAGGAGAAATTGGAAGCTTGGAATTTAATCAACATTAAAACTTTTTTCACAATTCATTATTTTTTTTGACAAATTCACAATTCATTATTGTGATTGGTAACATTGAAATATTTTCATGTGAAACAGTATTGCATTGATTGGAATACTACTATGTTTTATACATGTTAAAAAAAAAATCATTACAACATATTTAAATTATGAAAGAAAAAAAATCCTTGCACAATAAAATGATGTAAATTACCTGATACACTTTAACCCTTTATGTATATAAACTGACTTCTCTCAGAAAACATCCAAAATGCTCTGGGATTTGGCAGCTGGGTCAACATACCCAGATTTATATTTAATAAAAAGAAAAATCAAATGACTCATGGGAAATTTTGGATATAGAATTCTTATTGTATGTGGGCTGACTCTTGGATGAATTTGGATATAGAATCCAATGGTCCAAAATGCAGGGGCACCAAAAGTTTAGGCCATGAGCAGAATGAAAATTGGTGTTCTCTAGGCCAACCATACTTAATGCTTGCTCTCAAAGCTCCACCATCTTTTCTTCTTTCTTGACTCACTTGAAGTTATATCTGAATCAACAGTAATACATACATGATAAACCAAATCATACACTATATTTGGAAAATAAATATATAAATGAACCTCCAACATAAAAATATTCATGAAAAAAAATAATTACAATTAGCTTAAGGATAAAAGTTAGATAGAGGTTTTCAACAAAATGATATTTCATTTTAAAGGAATCCTTCCTTTCAACACACTATCTTTCAATAGATTCTCTATTGCTAAGTAAATTTCAAGTGAGTTGAATATATGTTGGAACCAACGTTTGTTGGTGCAAGTGACAAAGAGATCAACTCTACTTAAGTAAGGTATCAAGTTCGTGGAAAAAGTAGCGATGGAAGAGTTTTTCTCCCTTATATGGCTCTGTCCGACTAGATTCAGATTTGTCGGGATCCAATGTATACTCTAGAGACAAAAAAAATGATGCCTTGATAATATTTCTCATGTTATACATAATCAGTTTTTAATTTGGCCAAACACAAGGAAATTTGATGTCTTGATCTGTTAATCATGTTAAATTCAAACCAAATAATTTAAACCATTGCTTTGCTGAGCTCGTTTAAAAATGATTCAAGTATGAAATTTAAACCAAGTATGAAATTTTTGTAAAAATACCTCCTTGAGGATAGATGGAGTTGTAATGCACCTCAGCCCAAAAACTTATGAAAATCACTGCAATAAAAACACATATTATGCAAATAATTATGTGATGTACAATAAAGGAAAAGTCCTAAATTAATCAATATAAGCTCCTAAAAAATGGAAAAGTCATGAATGATCCAAAAGTCAAACAAATCTATAATACAAAATATTGATAATTGAAAAACCATTTCCATGTTGGTTTCTAGATTCCTACTTATGAAAATTCATGAAATGGAAGCAGATACTGAACCTAGAGTTTCATTCACTGACATCTTATATGAAAGCACCAATTATTATTTATAAGAATGTCCAATTGTGGTCAAGGTTCAGATCTCAAATAACAATTTGAAGATATGATAAATCCTCACTTCAGGCCGAACTACTAAGAAAATCTTACCTCCTTTTGGTTTCTCAAAACTAGGAAGAATTTCAATGCAACAAGTGTCCTTAAAAGAAGTCATCACAAATATTCTCACACCATACTGGAGAAAGAGAAGAAAAAAAAATAATTGGTATTAGTCACAAGTAAAAAGGCACATCATAATACTACATTGCTAAATTCAAATATTATAACAAACTTGACAATTGCATCATTTGAAGAATCCAGCAGAAATTAGAGAAGGAAAATATAATTCAGGCACAATTGAAAGGAGAAAGATATTTAACAGACTTCATTAAACCATGCAACGAAACTTACCAAGACAAAAGTTTTGCTAAAGAGAAATCGAAGTTTTAAAGAAGTGTTACAATGAATAGAATAGTAATGGAACATCTTGAGAAAAAGTTTTATAGAAGTAGTAAAAGTTGCAAAACTCGTACCGAATCTGCCGCAGCTTGAAGAGTGACATGATCACCCCATTCACCACTCCTAGTTTCATTCAAAATGAAAGAAAAAGTTGTTATAGGCTAGCTCGTAAGAAATATTTTATATAGGTAGATAGATGAGAAAACAATGTAAAATATTACCTAGACATCTTATCCAAATATTCATTATATTCCATGGGAACATATCCTTCATATATATCTGGATGAGACTTCAGCTGTTTAAAAAGACATTTCATTATCAGAACCCAGGATAATAATGTACAAAAAGAAGTAGTGCAGATATCAAAATTCAGACATAACCCGCTAGAGAACAAACCTGGTTCACAACTTTTCGTCTCACAAACTTGTGGTGATCAGGTGTGTTATACAACTGATCAGATAATGCACGGAACTGATGAGGAATAAAAGATAAAATAATTATTAATTGATGAATAATAGAAGCTTATATGATCTGAAATGAAACTGATTAAAGTTACTTTACACATGTGGAGGAACAAAAATTTGGAAAAGTGGATGTTGAAATCAACAAACCTGACAATTACCATCACCTTGTACTTTATGCTCCACAAAGTCATATAACTGTAATCTGTTTAACAATATAGGGGCTTAATTTGGCATATTGAGTACAAGTCTTTAAAAGAAAATGTAGACAAAATAAATAATTCTTTAAACCAACCTAAATTTTATAAAGTACCAAAAGTAAATAATATGGGGGCGTGCGTGCACACAAATACATCCTGGAAACATTTTTATTAGCTTTTAACCAAGGAACAATATGCTTATGACTAATACCTCTCCAGAAGCCTTTCATGATCTGATGTTGCTTCATCAGTAGAAGGAATTTCTCCATTAATTTTTGGAATGTGCTACACAAGAGGATAAAAAAGAAATTTTTAAGCAGATCATACAACTTACCAAAAGAAATGAACTTTCTAATATCAGACAAATTGATAGAAAGAAAAAAAGAACAGTGATTTTATTGAAATAATTGATTGAGAGTAGGAGAGAGATCGGAGGTCTCTGCCCCAAGGGTTTCCCCTTTATGATGGATCTCTCTTTTTCATTTACAAACTATAAAATGTACTGAATAAATCCTCCTAATTTGATTTTCCCTTTTTTAAAGAGTCCCACATCAGTTGAGAGATGGTCTGAATAAGTGTTTATAAGTGGGAGCAATCCACACCTCATAAGCCCATTTTGTGGGGTTGTGTTAGGACCAACCACAATTTCTAAGTTGGTACCAGAGCCTCCTCCAAGATCCGTTGAGCCACCTGTTATCAGGTTTTCGGGGGATGGCCTGAATAAGTATTTATAAGTGAGGGCAATCCTCACCAAACAAGCTGGTTTTGTGGGGTTGTGTTAGGCTCAACCACAATTTTTCAGACCCTTATTTATATCCCCTTCTAATCCTTTCTAACAAACTAACTAATCTAATGGTCTAACCAACTGACAGAAAAATTGTCATCGTTTTATCCTAAAGATACTGTTAAAGAGTCTCACATCGGATAAGAGATGGCCTGACAATGTGTTTATAAGTGGGGGCAATCCTCACCTCACAAGCGAGTTTTGTGGGGTTGTGTTAGGCTCAACCACGATTTCTAAGATGGTATCAGAGCCTGGTTCAAGATTCGTTGGGCCACCTGCTATCAGGTTTCCGTTATCGGACCACCCACCATTTATGTCCACGCTCCAGATGTCCAGTCCTGAGCGTGAGGGGGTGTGTTAAAAGAGTCCCACATCGGATATAAGTGGGGGCAATCTTCACCTCACAAGCCGGTTTAGTGGGGTTGTGTTAGGCCCAACCACGATTTCTAAGAGATACATCCTAAAACCTATCCCTAGGTGTAGGGGGAAGATGAAGAAATGAATCACCATATAAAACATATAACGACACAGAAAAATACTAAAATGAGTGTTTGGAGAAACCGTGGTGCATGAATGAAGAAAATAAAAGAATGTTAGGGTTTCTTTGATTTGAAAAAAAACTGTTTTCTTTTTGATAACAAATGCCACCTTGTTTTCAGCATGTGTCTCATTTTCAATGAATTGCGCAGGAAACAGTAAAAATAGCCTTTTCAATTTTCACTTTTTCTATGCAAATATTTGAAAACAAGAAACAGAATGAAAACAACGTGAAAGTCTTGTGATGAAGACAGGATCTGATATCAAATATGCCCATAGTATCTTCTATATTTCCACTCCACCCCCTCCAAAAATGACCACTCTGTATCAGAGTGGAAGATTCAAACAAGAAGCTGTTTTCTCTCATTGGTGTGTATGAAGATTGGTTTACCACAGGAATAAATGCTTTGAAAATTCATAGTTACAATTCAAAAACAAATAATGACTTACGTTAAAGTATTAAATAATGTAATCATGTAATAAAAAATAATAATGTAATCAGCTGAAAATGTAGTTTGGAAGGAAGATTATCAACACTATAGCTTAACAAAAATAGAACATAGTGAAAAAGTTGTTTGGTACAAAATAGCAATTAAAAGGTGCCGAGTACATATTTATTGATTCAATAGATAAACCAAGAAGCTAAACTTACAGGAATGGGAGTTATCTCATTCAATCGCCTCCCAATTTCATCATCAAATGGATAATTGTCAAGAAGCTCCAATGACCCTCCCCCCACTTCACTAGGACTACAACATGAACTAGAAGTTTCTGTGTCACAAACTCCTTCATGTGCATAATCATGACCTGCACATGTAAAATTCTGATTGAATTAACCAAATTATGCAAAAAGATAAATTTTAACTATACAAAAGAACTCAGAAGCTTTACACATTTCCAGATACCTCCTGAACAATAGTTCATCATCGGTGTGTTATGCCAATCATATGAAGGCTCGGAAGTATGGAAGTGTTCTTCATCTGCCTGTGAATAACTTGAACGCTCAGCTATCTCTAGCTGTGAAAACTCTTCTTGAAGAGTTCGCGCAATGATCTCGTCATTCTCTACTTGGTTACTTTCAGATGTATCATAATGGCTGTGAAAGTAGTGTTCGTTGTACACATCACCAGTATCATGTTGAGTTATGTCACCATAGTATCCAGGACTATAATGAGGATCGACATCAAAAAGATTCATACCCCACTGAACAACATCTGAATGCTCATGTAAAGCCATCTTTGATTATTAACAATGACAAATTGACAATGAATCTAAAAGTCTTCTTTGAAATGATTCCACGCCTGCAAAAGTAAGTTGTGCATTTAGAGACTGGAGCTTTAGCTGTAATTAAGACAATGATATACAAAATCATGAACATATGACAACATGAAATACATCAAACCAGATATTGCGTGTCAAATTAGAGAGTATCAGTGAGGACAAAAATTAAAAGTGTCTATGCAAATCAAAGAATACAAATCTCAAAAAAGAGAGGGCAAATAACAGTATTTGTTCGTCTTGTATAATTCACTAAAATTGACATCAGAACTGTTTGCGGCATATACTCTATCAATAATATCTAACTTCAAACAAGTCTTCCTACCTAAACTTCCATCAATGACCAAAAGGAAAATCACAATCAACTTCTCCAGCCCAGTTATTACCTGGATCCTTCCGGTGGTTTTCAATAGCGACTCTAAAGCACTATAGCATAGCGGAATTTGATCAAATCACAGTTGTTTTGTGATATGCTATTTAGTACAAAATATTGTCAAATTGCAGCTATACCCTGTGGTGCAGCTGAATTTGAACAAAGTACAATTTTCTGCGATCCGCGATTGACAACAATAATCTTGCTTATCAACTAACTTCAGTTCTAATAATATCTATGTTATGAAAAGGACAACATGCACAAACTAATCCATATCTATGAATCTATCTACCAAGAAAATAAACCATAATTGAAACCCAAATCAACCCAATCTTTAATTTTCAAAACAAAGTCATAACAATTCAACAAAAAAAAAAATCACTTCAACCCAAATATGATCAAAAAAAAAAAGTTGAATCAAACAAACATGGATACAAATAACAAAATCAAATGATCCAATAAAAAAAATTAAAAAAGAACAAGAAGAACCTTAAAGAAGATGAAATCAGGGCATAAACATGGGAAGCGTGAAATGAAGCATTGAATATTTGTGGTAAGAAAATAAGAAGAAAAAATAAAGGAGCCTGACGCGTTTATATACAGTTCGCGATTGTTTTGAGGTATTGGGCGGCAGTTTTCTATTGGATTTCTTTAACCCAAAAATTCCTCACATCACATCTAACTATTAAATTAATTGCCTACCCATATGGTCATTCATTACGTATGATTCAATTGCTTAACAAAATCAAAATTTTAATAGGGTCACTTTATAAATGAGTATTCTTGTCGTTTTAATTTTATCATATTATTTTTATACATTTTTTGTGTTGTATAATATTAACTTGGATATTATGATGGTTCAATTGGTTTGAGCTAAGAATTTAAGAGTGGGAAGTCCACGAATTCAAGTCCTGACAACAAAGAAAACTAATATATCAATTAACACGCTACATTTGTCATTTAAAAAAAAAACTTAAATGCTATGAATTTATTCAAAGATTCATCTTTTAAGTTTTTAATTATAGGAAAATATTAACAAGTGTCCCTGAGACACTTTTTAAGACTTTTAAGTGGTAATTTTTTATTGAAATATGTGTAATCAATGCATTGAAAATTAAAATATTTAATTTTTATATAAAATAATTTCTTCTTTTGCAATCCTTAAAGAGTGTCCCAACAAGATCCTTAATTATATTAAATATGTGGTTGTATTTAATTTTTTGTTTTGTTTTTGAAACGTAGTTATATTTGATATACTCTATTTTGTGATAGGAAGGAGGTTTACGTAATTTGACGGCTGTGATTGGTTGCGGAGTAAAGAAGGTATGAAATGTAACGTCCGTGATTGGTGCTGTTTTGTCTAAAACTCCTTTTTTTTTGTTTTTCTTTGAGGCACTCAAACTTCTTTCTTATTTTTATTTTGATTAACTTAACTTTGAAATACACGAAATCGACGTTAAGAGGAGTACTTTCTTATTTCTTTTTCAGCAATTTAAGAGGAGTATATAAATAGACAAATTGGTTACTTTTTGCTATAAAAAAAATAGAAAATTTGGTTCTGGTAAGTAATAGTCAAAATAGTAAATATATATTTCTTTTCTTTTACTAATTTTAGTGAGTTAATTTGAATTCTTCAAAAAAGATATTTTTGGGTGTGAATCGGATATTTTGTGCGGAGATTAATCATTTAGTTAGGTAGAACTATAATAGATGACAAAATTCTTTTTCAAAAGATTTAACATTACATTTCTAAAAGAACTTTAAACCTTTGAATTAGCTGGAAAAAAATGTCTTACTATCTCATCTAAAAGCTCCCAAGTAGTACATATATCTTTGAAATTGTAAAATGTTAATCAAAATGGTTGATAAGTTAAAAGGTTACCACGCGGCACATTAAAAGACATAAAATTGCATGCACGGTGATTTCACATTAATGTCGACTTATTAGGCATTAATTTATTTGTGAAATGTAAATCATATTAGAAACATAATTGTCAATAATTGTAATTGTGAGTGGACCGAATAATCTTGGAGAGATCTAAATTTTATAGAAAAGTTAATCTATTTTACAACAATATTGATGTGAGACCAACCTAAAGGGTCACACATATTCAATTAACTTGGTTAGTTATAGTCTCAATAATGTGAAACCTAATAAATGTATTTGTTGTAATTTGCAAAAGTTATGGACTATTTTTGGGAAATGTATTTCCAGTTTTGATGATGAATTTTTCTATAGTACTATGTTGTTAGTAATATTTTTCAGGTCACATAAGAAAGTACTCCACGGTTTATTTTAAATGTTTTTTACTTGAAAGAGAATCTTTATATCATTATGCGGCCTGCACTGACGGGTACAATATTCGTTTTCTGTCATTAGTCAGTGAATAAGTTAACTCTTGATCACATGTGACTGTAAAGGTTGAAATCGAGAGAATAAACTTTTTAAAACAGTTTCTCATGCACATAAATTATACTACTCAAATCAAGAGTACCAGTTTGGTTTATAATCTTTCCTTAAGTAACCATACCAGTTAGTTACTCCCTCTGTTCCTTTTTAATTGTCACTTTTTGACTTTTTACACAAATCAAGACAATAAATGTATTTTACTACTTTTGATACAACAATTTATGTTTTTCCTATAATAGCCTTAATTATTTAATATCATATTTCGTATATTTCTCTCTCTGCAATAAATTACTAAGGGCAATATAGGAAAAACAACATTTAATATTACATTGAACTTTAAAAGTGACAGATAATTAGAAACAAAAATTTTCTGCAAAAGTGACAATTAAAAAGGAACGGAGGGAGTAATTAATTAGCACTTAATTAACGTGATGGTTAGATCCTAGAACATGTTAATAAAATCACAGTTTGAATATTTGAGGAAAGATTTGTTAATTACCTCCTCAAATTCCGATATAGAAAAAGACACATGATTCACCCAACCAAAAAAAAAAAAATATATATATATATATATATACAGTCACTTAAATACCCTTACGATGACTTGACCAAAAAAAATAATACCCTTATGATGATCATGAATCATGCATGCCCAAAAAAAAAAGGATATATCATGACTTCATGAGTCATGCAAGTTGTAAGAGTGCATGAGACGTATAGATTTGGTGTTATGACCTTAGATTTTTAGCTGATAGTGACATCAGTTGATTGAGATCTGAGATTTTGGTTTTTCTGATTGGTTAGAAAGGTTTTTTATTTGAATTATATAAAATTATCAAAATTTGTTTTTCGTCTTCAAAATAAAAAATGGCGTGTTTTGTCTTTAAAAAAATCCTGCATATAGTTTTAGTTCCGTTGTTAAGTTAATGTATATTTTTGAATGATTTTTTCGCTGACATATTTAGAATATTATAAAAAATTTCTAAAATAAAAGCTCAAAATTTGATTATTAGCTTGAGATTTTCGTTATTTTTATTTTAAACTTTTTAAATGTAAAAAAATCATATTTAATTCTATCTTATGTTAAAAATTAAATTAATTTTTTAAAAAAAAACTTTTATAATTTTCTAAACATACATAATACAAAAGAAATAGAAGCTAGATTAATCAACATTGAAGAAGATGAGCACCATGTTCCTTAGTTACTTGTGTTGCAAGTTATTGAGGCTTAGGCAGTTTTAGAGTTAGTTATTAGTTGTAACTAACTTAGCTGAATTGTAGGAGAAGTTTGTTATGATATTGTTTACACTGATTTTTGGTAAACAACCGCTGGTTACCAAAACTATTACTTGCGAGATCAACAAGAAATCTCAGGACATATGTGTGTTAAACTTTCCCAAAAAAATTTGTGTATTCATGGTGTTCTTGAGTGCGTTTTATAAAAAGAGAAGATAATCTTCAAATTCAATGAAATTGAATATGTCGAATGAACTTCTTATATATTGAAATTTCTGGC
Organism: Medicago ruthenica; assembly: GCA_018208015.1. Taxonomy (NCBI): domain Eukaryota; kingdom Viridiplantae; phylum Streptophyta; class Magnoliopsida; order Fabales; family Fabaceae; genus Medicago; species Medicago ruthenica. Next base: position 48,533,529 of record CM031371.1, on the reverse strand, counting down.
AGGTCCTGATTCTGAACGTAAAACAGAGTAGAACAGAGTACGCAAAACAGCAGTTCAGAAGCAGAAATAAAAACAGACATAAAGTAAAAACACAGGTTATTTGTTAACCCAGTTCGGTGACAAACACACCTACGTCTGGAGGCTACCAAGCCAGGAAGGAAATCCACTATAATGGTATCAATTCGAAGTCCTATGTGAACAGCCCCTGTTTCACAGCCTTCTCACTTAATCGCTACCCGTGGTATTTCTACCTAGGAACTCCTAGATATAAGACCCCTCTTACTTTCTACTCAAGCAATCACTGCCCCAGTGATCTTAAACTCTAAACAATCAAAGATGAAGACACTCTTCAAAGCATAAACAGTCACTTTTGCTTAAAAGCTTCAAGTGATTACAACTCAATAAAACAAACCAACTCTAAACAATTGAGTGGTGTACAGAAACAGAGCACAAAGCTCACAATGAACAGACTCAAAACCTAAGTATGACTCTCTATATAATAGCTTCTGTTTTGATGTAATTTCTTCAAAGGTAGCGTCTTCTTTATATAGCCTTCAGCAGCAACAAATATTTGAACCAAATATTCTTCAAAGATATATTTCCAAAATTCTTTAGAAACATATAGAAGCAATTATTCTTCAGAAATATATTTTCCAAAGATCTCTTTGAAAATATATTCACAAATAAAACAATGTCCAATCTTCAAAATATATCTTGCAAAAATATTCTTCCTTCTAGAAACGCAGCTTGGAGAATTCTTCAATTAAATCCACAAAAGATCATGTGAGAAAATTAACAGCTCCAAGGCACAAAGACAGAACACAGAAAACCAGCTTCTGAATGTACTTCAGAAGGTCTGCGTCTGAACATTTCAGCTTCTGAAGGTTGCTTCTGAAGGTCAGCGTCTGAAGTACTGTTCAGCGTCTAAACATCAGCTTCTGAAGATTCAGCGTCTGAAGTACTGTTCAGCGTCTGAACATCAGCTTCTGAAGTGTTGTTCAGCTTCTGAAGTACTGTTCAGCTTCAGAAGACCCAGCTTCTGAAGTACTGTTCAGCTTCTAAAATGATTGCTTCCAGCTTCTGAAGACGCACAACTTCTTGTATATTTGATTTTAGCAAACATGAAGCCAACAACCAAATATCCAACATATATAATCTGAACGAAATTGTGTAGAGAACAAGTAAAATGCAAGAAAAATAAAGAACAAAATTAAATTGCATTTATTTGAATGAAAATGTGTTCAAAAGGATCATACATTGACTTGTTACTCATTTCTCTCTTTGACATGGATAATTGCATGTGATTTGAGACCCCATTTTCCTCATGGAAAACTCTTATTTATACTAAGAAAAATAAATGTACAATCCTATCTAAACTATAACTGCCACTAACATCTTTCAATGGGAGAACCTTCTGATTTTGAATTTGAATTATCTTCCCTCGACAACAGTTACTTGATCTTATCCTTTATCAGTGTCGAAACTTCTACTTGTCGAATGTATTATCCTTCTACTTCTCTTAATTCTGCCAAGTCTTTGACTATGTCGAAACACTTTTCTTTGAGCAGAATTTTGACAAACTCTTCAATGTCGAAAATAACATCTTTTTCCTTGGAATGACAAGTCAAACTTCATTGACTTCCTTTAATTGAGTCTGTCGAAACTATAGGCTAACAAATTTCCCCCCAAAAAAATCTTTCTCGACTGAATTAAATTGAAAAGAGAATGACGTTTTTGAATTTCAATCAAACAACTTTATGTCAAATACTATTAGTTCAACATCAAACTTTCAAAACTGAAAAGACATTTTGAAAAATCCATTTATGGCGCCACTCACATTGAGTTAGTGGGCCATGTTTTGATCTTGGAACTACCCACAAAATCACTTTTCATCATCTGAACTGAAAAAACCCAAAGTTCTAAGAACCTTTTTCCAGTTTTAGAAGGTATAAAAGGAACTTTCTTCCTTTCATTTAACTTTTTTATGTTCACTAACTTTCTGAAAGTGCATGCCTCCTTTCATATTCGGCCTCATTATTTGAGCAAAGTCCATTAATTCGAAACTTAAACCTTGTTGGAATATTTGTTGGTGAAACAATTAAAATCCTAATTACAGTACCATTCTTATGACTGGAACCGTCGAAGTATAACTTCCAAGGTTGAACATCCACAAAACTCATTGTTGCTTCGATCACTGAATGGTCAACAATAAAATCAGCAACAATTTGTCCTTTAACAACTTTTAAAGAATGGTAAGTCAGTGAATATTTTGTAAGAGCTAAAGCCCATTTACCAATTCTACTATGTAAAATAGGTTTCGACACCATATGTTTAATAATATCAAAGTGCGAATAAACATAAACTGGCTTTATATATTGCTTCAACTTTATACAAGAGAAATATAAACAAAGGTACAATTTTTCAATTGGATGGTACCTTGTTTCAGCAACATTTAAAACCCTACTCAGGTAATAAATGGCTCTTTCGACATCATTTTCATCCTCTTGTGCTAACATACTACCTATAGACAGTTCTGATGTTGTTATGTACAATTTCATTACCCTATTCCTAAGAGGAGGTAGTAAAATAGGTGGTTTTACTAAATAAAACTTAATCTCGTCGAAGGCTTTTTGGTGTTTTGGATCCCATCTGAACACATCTTGTTTCTTCAGTCAAAGTAGTGGCGAGAAAGCTTGAGTTTTTCCACTTAAATTTGAAATGAAGCTTCTAAGGAAGTTGATCTTTCCCAACAGAAATTGAAGCTCTTTCTTGGTCGAAGGAGTCTTTGTTTCCAAGATTGCCTTTGTTTTGTTTTGATTGATTTCGATGCCTTTTTTGTGAACAACAAATCCTAAGAAATCACATGCACGTACACAAAAGGCACACTTTAGTGGATTCATTTTTAATCCATATTTCCTCATTCTTTCGAATGATTGTTGAAGGTGGTCTAAGTGACCACTTTCAGAAGAAGACTTAACAACAATGTCATCTATGTAAACTTGCATAAAGTTTTCTATAAAATCATGAAACAGAGAATTCATTGCCCTCTGGTATGTAGCACCGACATTTTTTAGGCCAAAAGGCATTACTACCCATTCGTAAACGCCTAAGGCCCCAAGGCATCGAAATACTGTTTTCGACACGTCTTCATCAACAATAAAAATCTGGTTATAACCAGAGTAACCATCAAGCATACTCAAATAGTCGAAGTTTGCTGCTGAATCGACTAACATTTCTGTCACTGGCATAGGATACTCATCCTTAGGTGTGGCATTGTTTAAGTCCCTAAAATCTATACAGACTCTAAGAGTCACATTTTTCTTAACAACAGGAACTATATTAGCCAACCATTCGATGTACCTCGCAGTTCTAATGAACTTGCTTCTCAAGAGTCTTTCAATCTCTTCTTTGATCTTCGATAAGATCTGAGGTGCGAATCTTCTTGGAGTTTGTTTTACTGGTATTTTACCTGGTCGAATTGGCAGCTTTAATTCCACCATGTCTCGACTCAAACCTGACATCTCATTATAATCCCAAGCAAAACAATCTTTATACTCCTTTAAAAGTTCAATAATCTAAACCTTAAAGTTTTTGTCGATTTTGGCACTTATGTATGTTGGCCTTTTCAAAGAGCCATCTCCCAAATCAATTTCTTCTATGGGATCTTGTGCCAGAATTTTCTTGGTCAGACCCATTGGATCCTTTTCAAACCCCAAAGGCTCGTCATCTATGCAATCAAGCATATGGTCTTTGATCAAGCCATTTTTAAAATCATTGATGGTTTCGACAACCATCTCTTGTTGTATTGCAGCTTCCAAAGCCGCATTTTGTTTATTTTCGGCCATATAGGCCGTAATTCTGTCCCAAACATTTGGCTCAGACATATTTAATGATCAACATCCCACCCAGTTGGTGGAATCTCACCCTCAGGATTGGTCTCTTCTCCAATAAACTCCCTCTCCCAGATGAAACCATGTGTTGGGTGAAGTTTGATGGAACAGAACACATTATCCTGGTACAAAAACCCAGGATCTGAGGATGTACATGGCGCTATGTTCGCCAATTGTTTGTCGAAGGTTTTCTTTGTAATGTGGTTTACTTCAGCCCTGAAGTAACTCTGATCAGCTTCGACATTCTCCAGCAATCCATCTTCTCTCCAGATGGACAGTCTTTGGTGCGTGGTCGAAGGAACTGCTCCGACACCATGGATCCACTCCCTTCCCAGCAACAAGTTGTAGTTTGCCTTGGATGGAACCACTAGAAATAGTGTCGACCTTTTTACACTTCTGACAACCAGATCAAATTCAATGGCCTTGTAAGAGTGACCAGATTTTCCTCATAGTTGGAAAACACAACATTATTTGGCCTTAAGTCTGAATCAGACTTGCCAATCTTTTTCAGCAGGCATTGTGGCATTAAGTTCACAGTTTCACCACCATCCACAAGGACTTTGTTTATCCCTATGTTGTTGACCTTAGCCTGGATAAATAGAGGCTTGAGGTGACTCTTCATGCCCCCATCAGGTCTTTCAAACATGACTTGTTGTTCTTCGACACAGCCATTATTCATTACGTAGTAGCAAACTGGCTTATGCACAGCCATATCTTCAGTGAAATCTTCTTCACCTTCACTTATTTCCGACACTACGTCGTATTCGACTAGTAGGATCAAAACAATGTTGCATGTCGAAGTCAGGTTCGGAGTCTGAAAAGTCGTACTCCATTTCATCATCTTCTATGGGAAGTCCCTCTTTGATAGCTGACAAAGGGGGAAATATTCTCTCTTTAACTGGCTTCCTAGCCACTACGACAGATATTTCCTTACCCTTGCCTTTGGTAGGAACTTCGACATTGTTTGAGGCAGCAACCTTCTTTTGGCGCTGGAATCGACGCCATTGTGTCCTGGTTATAGGGTTTTTACTCTTATAGTTATTATTGTAGGCATACATATTCGACCCAGATGCCTTATTTTGGCCAGAAGCACTTGTGCTTCCTTTGACCATCTTTGTTGATTTTGGGTGGTGTCTAACATTCTTTCCACCAGAATAAACCCAGTCATCTACAGGTGACCTCGAGGATGGGACAAAAGTCTTAACCTGACCCTTGTTAGGGTATTTGGTTGAAGGCATAACCTTGTAAGACACACCTCTTTGGTTAAAACTATATTTAGGCCTGTTGTCGGCCCATTTTCCTTTCTTCTTCGACTAGGGTTGAAACCCTTCAAGGCTCCTTGCAGCATTTTTGTCGAAGACTGAACTGCACTTAGGGTAGATCATAACTTCAGAGATGCTGATTTTGCAACGGTTCAAGAATTCGATCATCCCCTCTTCTGCTTTTGGGTATAGAACCTTCATTTTTTTTCATTGTACTGATATTCAGTGATCCTTTCAATTCCAACTTTGAGGCCTTCAGTAGCCTCTTTGTGCTCGACAAAATTTCCAACAATAATTTCTCTAGTAGCTTCGACAACATTGATGTCACTTGGAGAGGGTTAGCATCTATATGCATGGGAGGTTTTGTCTTATCACTGAACTTCAGTCTTCCTTCGTTGAGTGCTTTCTGAACTAGGTCCCTGAAAAGAACAAAACGAGATGTATTATGCCCCAGAAAGTTATGAAATTTGCAAAAACCTCTTTTCTTTCTTTGTTCCATTGGTGGAGTTTTCAGGCCATTAGGCAATAAAATCTGGTCATCAGTTACAAAAAGATCAAAGATTTCGTCACATTTAGTAATGTCAAAAGTATAAGTTTTTGCGACGAATTTATCATTCTCAGGTTCGACGAGATTCTTTCCGTCTGATGGTTTTAGCATTTTACAAACATAAGGGGGTCCAGGCTTTAACTCAGCCACATTAATTTCACTTTCTTCGACGAAATTATATTCGACGTCGAATTCTTGGTCGTTGTCGTTAGTGTCGACGTATGCAACCTTTTCTTTCTTATGGAACCAATTAGTTCTAGCCTTTTATGCTTTAAGCCTTTCGACTTGTCAAACCCTGTCAACCAGTTGGGCCATATCCCTTAGGTGTTGGGTATCTAACTTCTTTTGAATAGAATAATCTAAACTACCAGCAGTCATTTCGACTAACTCATGTTCAGGCACTTGAGTAAAACACCTTGCTTTGAGAAGTCTGAACCTATCCAAATAATCATCAATAGCTTCAGAGACTTTGCGTCGAACGCTAGCCAATTCTTTAAGGCTAATTTTAGATTGCGACTTTCCATCCCCTTGGGAGTTCGGTTTGTAAGACATATTCAGACAAGGCCAACACAAAGTTTGGCATGTGTAGGCCTACATTGAGGCCATTTTGAACTAGAATTGTTTCGACAAGGTTGGCTATGTTATTTTGGGCTCCAAAATGTTTTGTTGGACTTGCCTAACCACCTCGTCAGCATTTTGGTTCCTATTAACCAGAACAACTTCGGGGGCTCTTTCGACTACCCCTAGATCAGGTTGCTCGACAACTTGGGGAACAGGTTGCTATCCCTGATTTCCCTCATTGTTTACCCTCTCACCTATTTGTAAAGGCCTAGGATTTTGGGGATGGACAAGGGCGAAGAAATCTGCAATCCTCCCCATTTGTGTAGCCACCATTTGGTAACTTTGGTTCATGTTCTGAATCATAGGATTGAACACTGTTCCAATTTGTTGTGTTAACATATTTATCATTTCGTGGTTACTTTCTTCCATTTGTTGTCTAAGGGACAACAAAGATGATGTGGTCAATGCAGATTGAGCGTTTCGACCAGGAACGCTTATTGCAGAACCATGAAGTGGAGACAATGATGTATTTGCATTATCTGTATACATAGATGCGTTCGTCTGAAGACCTACCATCAATGATGTTGGCATGCCATAAGGATTATCCCTATTTGCCATTGCCAATGTGAATTGAGGATAAAAGGCATAGAGGTACCAATTGGACCAATCAGAGGATTTCTATCAAATCCTTGTGTCATTGGCCTAGAAGCCATTGGGCTAGCCTGCATCGACATTGCAGTTGTCGAAACAACCATAGGAGTAGTTACTCCCATATTTGTCGAAAATGGCATAGGGGCTGTTACTCCCACCACATTTGCAGGGATTGCACTACTAACTACATTTCTCATGAACTTTGCTCATTAGATTACGCATTGGATGTAGAAGCAGAACTTGAATTAGGACGAACCATTTCAGGAAGAAGTTTACCACCTCTTAATCGCATACGAAGATGAACTCATAAGTTTTTTTTTAAAAAAAATCAAGGACGAAAACAAAAACTTCAAAGGAAAATTTTTCAAAAATTTAAATTTTAGCACACAAAGGTCCCACTCGGCGTGCCAATTTATTTACACTGATTTTTGGTAAACAACCGCTAGTTACAAAAACTGTTACTTGCGAGATCAACCAGAAATCTCAGGACATATGTGTGTTAAACTTTCCCATAAAAGTTTGTGTATTCATGGTGTTCTTGAGTGTGTTTTATAAAAAGAGAAGATAATCTTCGAATTCGACGAAATTGAATCTGTCGAATGAACTTCTTATATATAATCTGAACGAAATTGTGTAGAGAACAAGTAAAATGAAAGAAAACTAAAGATAAAAATTAAATTGAATTGATTCGAATGAAAATGTGTTCACAAGGATCATATATTGACTTGTTACTCGTTTCTCTCTTTGACATGGATAATTCAAGTGTTAAGTTTCATGCATGTGATTTGTGACTCCGTTTTCCTCATGGAAAACTCTTATTTATACTAAAAAAAATAACTGTACAATCATATCTAAACTATAACTGCCACTAACGCCTTTCAAGAGAACCTTCTGATTTTGAATTTGAATCTTCTTCCTTTGACAGCAGTTACTTAATCTTATCCTTTATCAGCATCGAAACTTCTACTTGTCGAATGTATTATCCTTCAACTTCTCTTAATTCTGCCAAGTCTTTGACTCTGTGGAAACACTTCTCTTTGAGCAGAATTTCGACAAACTCTTCAATGTCGAAAATAACATCTTTTTCCTTGGAATGACAAGTCAAACTTCATTGACTGCCTTTAATTGAGTATGTCGAAATTATAGGCTAACAGATACAGTGAAGTAGAGATCAAAGGGGCATACCATGATCCTTCACTAACAAACTATAAATACATGTAATAACTTCTTTTGCAAGTTAATGTGAAATAATAGTTCATTGAACTAATTCTCTCATTCTTTCTCATGCTTTCTCTTATTTTCTCTCTTTTCTATCATTTTCTTGTTTACTCAATAGGCTTCATAGTGAGGTTGGACGCATGTGTTGTTGTGGGTGTGAAACTCGTGCTAGGGAACATTTGAATCTAACTGTTAACTTTGGTCTTGAATGGTGTATCACATTTTTGTTATGAACTGTATGGTGTACTACACGTGTCACTTGTTGACAATAAGAAAATAAACTTTAAACTTAAGGTTTCTTTTCTTGAATTGATTAGTTAATTAGTTTCTTGATTAAGAGTCTCTCTTGAAAACGCAATAAATTTCTTATATCGGTCCCTATAACTCAAAAAAAAAGATACCAACAAATTAAGGAAAAATAATTAATTAGGATACATGTGACCTCACCTGCAACATATATATAGACTGAGTGTATGCAATATAATATTGAAAGTCGCATAGATTTTTTTTATTAATGTTAACCTTAAAAGATTTTGTCTAATCCTAATTAATGAGTCTCAAGATCCAACTTAACTGAGCTAACTGATATTCCTAATCAACTCCGACAGATTTTCTTCTATATGCTCTACATAGAGCTTAATTAATTTATGTTCCACAGTATATAGTGCATAAATACGGTACTATCTTTTCTAAGACATGGTACTATGTATATAGTGCATACATGATCTATCCTTATCCTGTCCAAAATAGTCAAATATTAATTTCTTCTTCTTCACTCCACTCTAATTTCTCCATCTCCATTATAAAATCCTATCATATTTTCAACCTCTCAAATCATTCAAAAGAAAAAAGCACCCCGCTCATGCAATTAAAATAAATGTGTGTGCTCTTAACGTCAGAGTTGATGTCTGCTACGTATCTTGGAAAAAAATTATACACTCATTAACATATGCCAAAAGGGACTAGTGTATATGTGCACATTGTCAAAGGAGCTGTGTAATATTGTAACAAGTTGGATTAATATATAGACAACTTGAGTTAGTGGAGTTTTACAGTTTTTTTCTTTCATATAATATTATCTGAAATATGATATTTTAGAAAATGTATGGCTAGTTGCCAGCATACATAACTGCTGGTTTGAAAATGTGACTTTTTGTTGCAGTTCTCATGAGCTCTTACAAACAACCTCGAAAGTGCGAAAGCTAGTGGATAAACTCAAATAAATCAATCCAAACATGCCCTTAACATGGACAAGCATGCGCAAAAGCTGTTTTGTAAACAAGTATAGATACTAAATGCTGAATAAAAAAGTTTTGCTCCAATACAAGGTTTATCCTTCATTAGCCAGTTCTCAATGTATCTAAACATGAATAGAAAATCAACAAAATTCAATATATTGATTAAAAACATGATAATCTTTGTACATTTGATGCAAGACCTCGCAAAATATTAGGGATCTCTATACGTAAATTGCAGTGTGCGTAAATATAATAATTTAGAATTTACAACTCAACCAGATGCATTAAGCTCATCAACTTAGCTAGCAACTTAGCTAGCATATTGCAGAAATCCAACCGCTACCTTGATATTCACAATTTGTTCCTCAACTACTTGAATATGGCATACCTTAAATTTTCATTAAATAGCTTGAGAAGCTGGAAGCACGCATCTGCGAAAACCACATGCAATTTCTATACACTGTTAGGGGAGATGAAGAGGTCAGACATTTTTTATGGCTACATAGCATTAACATGAGCTCTTTGTGATGTCCAAGGATGGTAATCTACACATACATAAATATCAGACACGTCAAAACCAACAAGAATTTGAGAAAATGGAAGTGATTGAATGTAACCCCACATGTGTCAGCGTCATGTCGGTGATTGAATGTAACCCCACATGTGTCAGTGTCATATCGTTGGCAGACACCAACAGGTGTCAGACTCCCGACACGTCTTCAATACGAAGTGTTTGTGCTACTTAGATGGTAATTATAGATGGATAATTTCTGTCATAAAGAAACTCTGCATGCAATTCATAGCTTTGATCCATTTAAATCTACAATAATCAGCATGTTCTTAAAAGCTTTGGTCTCCACAACCTAAACCAATTACAATCTGGTTTTGGATCCATGATTCTCTTCTTGTTATTTATTTCAGTGTCCTGAGAATCATCGGCTGAGGCTACACTATTCAAGGGTGGTTGTTGATTAGTACTCACCGAAGACTCCACAATCCGATCAACCATTTCTAATACTTCACTCATCTTAGGGCGATTCTTTGGGTTTCTAACCAAGCATCTGTTAGCTACTATAGCCAGTTTTTGGGCTGACTTTAAGAGGTGTTTCCTCTCGAGTCTTGGATCCAAAATTATTTGAAATTTCTTCACATCTGAAAGGTATGGTCTTATCCATTCCAACAGCTGCTGCTCACCCTTTGGGCGATTTCGATCTAAAGGACGCCTGCCAGTAATGAGTTCATATAGGAAGACACCGTAGCTCCATACATCAATCTTTGAAGTGAGACGTCCTGTTTGAATATATTCAGGAGCTGCATATCCCATTGTTCCTACAACCTGATGAATACATTATACACCAGCCATATGAACATTAACTGTGTGTTGATTCACTAGATTCCAGCTATAATGGTTGATAACTGTATTAGGGGTACTATGATGTATGTTTTGCCTATAGAAGTGTAATTTAACCATTAAGTAAGACATGTTAAAATAACAGCAGTCAAACAAAATAGAGAAACATAGTTTGAGTATTTTTTTATGGCACGGTAAATGAATTCTTTTTTTAAAACATGATAGAGTTAGTCTATATTTGTGTATATATTTGATATGTTAAAAAGTTGAAAGAATAACAATAACATGATAGATGATCATATTCTTAGAAAAATAAGTTTTCCCTTCCAAAATCCTCCATTCAAACATACCCTTAGATTCAGGTTCCTATTCTCATACCAAATTACTCTCTTGCTTATCACATCTTCGTATATGTAAATAGTGGATTAATATATGAAATCAGAGATGAAAAGAAATGGCCATACCGCTGTTGAGACATGAGTTAACCCATCAGATGGTCCCAATCTTGCTAATCCAAAGTCAGACAACTTTGCATTCCACTGCTCGTCCAGAAGGATATTTGAAGATTTGAAATCTCTGAAAATTATCTAAATACCCCCCACAAACAGTTAGTACAGCAATATCAAGCTGCGCATAATTTTATATACAAATAAATTACTTTTAAAAAGTTCAATTTAGCTTCTCCTAGCTTCCTTTAGGGGGTGAGTTTCTACACAGCCTTTATATCCTTGAATAGGAAAGTTATGCTTATACCTGAAAATCCATTTCCTCGTGGAGGTATGTTAAGCCGCGAGCAGCATCTTGGGCTATTTTCAGTCTCCTACTCCATGGGAGAGGAGTTTCTGATCGCGGGGATAAATGGTGTTCCAAGCTTCTGTTGGGCATATATTCATATACCAAAAGCCGCTGGATTCCTCTTTCATCATCATCAGCACAATAGCCAACAAGTTTCACAAGATTGGGATGCTCAACAATACCAAGAACATTCACTTCAGTCACCCATTCCTTATGCCCCTATAAGGCCGAAAGGAAAGAAATTAAAGTCTCGTTTGGATAAACAATTTAATTAAGCGCTCATAGCACAAGTGCTTACATATAACTGCCTATCTATAAGCCATTTTAGAGCAAAAGATAAAATAAAGTCAAACTGTTTTCATCTAAGCTATAAGCTATTTTGATAAGCTATATTGGAGAGCTTATGAAAATAAGCCAAAAAAGACCTATGGACACGTCATAAGTTGTTTTCACAAGTTAACTCAAACAGTCTCACAAGTGCTTATATTAGTAGATAAGCTCAAATAAGTCAATCTAAATAAACCCCAAGTAACACAGTCACACAGAGTGAAATTCAGTAGAAAAAGTACTCAAAGGTTATTCCTATCTGGTGTAGCAATTGTGCCATCATATTTTACAAAAGTCTTTCGAAGGTTGAGCAAGGTTTGCAAATTAAAATATAAAATTGAAGTGTGGTAAAGTCTCTACCTGAAGTAACCCGTGTTACAATTCAATTAGTATGTGTTTGGTTCTATGGTCATGGAAATAGATTTTAGTTAAAACTTAAAAGTGTGTTTAAGGTAAAATCATTTATGTTGAAATACATTCACGTAAAAGTGAGTTGAACAATAAATTTGAGTGTGAAAATTACACTTTGAGATAAAAGCTAGAAATCCTAACTTCACGTTAGAATCAGTTAAATAGGCAATATCAATTCTAATCGAGAATTCACAAACATACAAAAATCAATTATAAGTCTTCAAAGTCACTTTTGGCTCTCTCGAAAGTACATGCACTTAAGCTTTATAACATTATGCTTATTATAGCTTCCTTTATGATACTTAAACACAATAGAGTCGTATAACTAGACACTGTATGAGAGCATTTTGTCAATATTATACTTTAACATGATACCTATTACCTATCAACATTGCAGAAGCAAATAAACTCGCATAACTTTCAGTACGAAATATAAAGAGCAAAACCTTGCCTGAATTCCTCTTTTACCAAGTTGTTTAACTGCAATTTCAATTTTTCTAGCGGGATCATCTACACTCTTGATCAATCCCTTGTAGACACACCCGAATCCACCCTCACCAAGCATAACAGAGCGACCAAAATTTCTGGTGGCTGATTTCAGTTCAGATACAGTAAATACTCTCAGGTTGCTGGGTCTTTGGGATAAATTGGGAAATGCATTCCTCCTAAGCGAGTCGGAGCTGTTGTCGGATGCATCCAGAGAATTCAATTCAGAACCAGTTCTTCTCACCTCACTCCCGCCATAAGTAGAGTTGTTTGATAGACCCGAGAGTGATTGCATTTGCAAGCCTTTAGCATCACCCTTCTTGTCTCCGTAGTAGATGTTGAATGGAAAACAATTCATTGCAACCTCACTATAACTGCACTGCATTTCACACAATTAAAATAAAATTAAGAAGCATAAAGTCATCGAAAATCAACATTGCATCTAAATTGAAGGTCGTAGACTCATAGGTGACCAAGACTTTCTAAACACTGGACTAAGGACCTGCTTGGATTGGTTTATTTGAGCTTATCGACTAGCATAATCACTTGTGAGGCTATTTGGGAGAGCTAACGAAAACAACTTATGAAATGTTCACAAGTTGTTTTCAGCTTATTTCCATAAGCTCTCTAAAATAGCTTATGAAAACAGTTTGATTTTCTTTTATCTTTTGTTATAGAAATAGCTTATACATATACACTTATGTGATAAGTGTTTATGCTATAAGTACTTAATTAAGCTACTTATCCAAACATGGCCTAATTCAAAGAGTAAAAACCAACTTGCATTAACTAACCATATAATCAAACTTCAAATATAATAAAATTGCAATAAGGCTTGGTTGTTGTAGGTGTTGTTGTATAATAAAAAAAACTTCAAATGGTTTTTCAATAGATCAAGAACCTGAACTTAATTTAAGATAACCCCAAAACAGAAAATTCATTAACCTAATGAAATCTAAAATCTATCATATATACTTATGCAAATTTGGCAACATCATTGACAAAACCAAACATACACCCAGTTATAAAATAGCAATTATCCATTTTTAAACTTATAAAAAAAAAATCATCACAAAATTGGCATGCTTTAGGAAACAAGACTTAAAATAGCATGTACCTCTAAATTCAGAAAGAAAAAAACGTTCCCTGTTGGGATCAAATGCTTGCAAAAACTTGTTTGTTAATAAAGGGAAAGAAAAAAAAGGTAAATATATTGAGAATAAACTTACCTGTAGTTAAAATAGTTGAGCTTCTTTGAGCTCAAAAAAAATGAAAAATTCTCTTTTTTTCTTTTTTGTTGATGAAGTATAAGAATTTTAACTTAAAAGAGAAGAGAAGACTCAGCTGAACTGAAGTCTGAAGGCATTTCCTGAAAAAGGAGAAAGACTGACTCCACGTTACACAGGAAGAGAGCACACGGCAAGAGCAAGTCAGCTCAACTACCAAATCATGGAAGAATATTAAATATTAAATTTCATATTCTAAGATATTATTTTATAGCAAAACGAAATAACAAATAGCCATTAAAAATAAAAACTCATGCATACGAGGAAATAGTCGGAATTCAAACTCTGATCTAATAATTTTGATGTTTTTATCGGTTGAGGTAAAATTGTCCGAAACATTCTTAAGATATGATTATTATTATTCTAAAAGAAAATGGAAAGTGGGTGTTGTAGTATGAAAGTGTCTTTGGGTTTTGAAAGACCGAGTCGAATAAAACAGACACAGCCAGTTTTATGATTTTGTCGTTCTTGTGTTCTTAAGGGCCAACATCATCTAGGTGGCACACGAGCATTATGTCTTTTTTTAATTATTGACATTTGACACTTCAATGTTACTGGTGTAGTTGTTGTTTTTTTTTTTTGTTCTATGAAAATGATTGAAGTGAGGTATGAGGAAATGTAAAATTGTTTGAAAGTTTTATTGGAAGTTTGCAACCGACATTGCCACCATATTTGGGTAAAGTTTTTGTCTGCGTTACCTTTTTTAAGAAAGAAGTCCCACATCAGATAGAAGATGACCTGACAATATGTTTATAAGTGGGGGTAATCTTCACCTCACAAGCCGGTTTTGTGGGGTTGTATTAAGTCTAACCATGATTTCTAAAATGGTATATATCATATATGATATATTTGTAATTGTCTGATTAAAGTGAACAAAGTGTTTTTAATGTTTAAAAATAAAAGTTATATGGATCATAAACAACCACGAATTTTAGATTTAAACCTTGTAATCCATTAAAGTTCAATTCACATAGACCTAAATTTAAATGGACCATGAAAAGAAAAGTTAGAAAGCTCATGTGGGTCACAGACATCAATCCATATACCCAGTTGTAATATTAACCTACTCCATGTTAGTTCAACAAAAAAAAATCAAAACAAACAAATAAAAATTAAATTTTGTGCACTGATATTTATTTTTATTATTTTTTTTCTGATCCTTAACACAAATAATAATAATAATAATAATAATAATAATAATAATAATAATAATAATAATAATAATAATAATAATAATAACATGAGCTATTAAGTGGATATTACTATTAAAAACAAGTGGATAATAGGAAAATGGAAAGTAGGAGGAAGCTTGGAAGGGAAATGAGTACTTTGTATCAAAGGAAAGGAAAGAAAAGTAATATGAACTTTCGCGGCCTTTACCTCTAAATCCTTTGACCAATTAGATAGTGGAAAATTTTGACATTTGATTTATTTTGAAAAAGGCCAAACAATTTTTTTTATTAAATAATCTCAAATAAAGTTACACAAAAAAAACCATCAACGTAAACCAGAATATTAAACCACTAGAATACCACCAAAACATGTCAATTTCTAAACTTGGCAACACCAATAGGCTCGATGACATGATCATATAAAGTCGTTGATCAATTTGATAAATTCTGCACATGTTGAAATTAAACAAAAAAGTTGCAAATGAGAGTTGCTTGATATCTACTTAATTCTACAAAAACGTTGCAATGATTTTTATTTTATTCTTTTGTTTTTGAAGGAACCTCAAGTCAATGATGATAGAAACCGATAACACTATTTCACAGCTTCATTTTGATAATTGGAGCTCTTGAGGGTGTTTCTGAATTTAGTTCAATTACTTCTCCATGTAAGATTTTACCAATCCGTAATAAATTACTTTGTGAAGCCTACTAGGTACCAAGTTAATGCAGCAGTGTCTTAAAAAAAGAGTTAATGTAGTTACAAGTAGTTAACTTTTTATCTAGAGGGCAGGGCTCAAGTTGGTATATTAGTTGATACTACGTACAAAGTTAATACAAAAAACCTCACAAATGAAAAAGATATATTAGTTGATATAATTAAAATATTTTACATTTTAAAAATCAAGAAAGGTAAAATTTAAATAAAATTATAATAAAATATTTTTGTTAGAATTTAAAGGCCTGTTTTTTCTCAATATTTGCTTTATCGTGCATTACTTTTTTTTTATGTACGTTGATTTTAATATTTGGATAGAATTAAAAAAAAAAATATTTGGATAGAATTGTTGTGGACAATTCCTACCACTGATTCTGTCTGAAATAAAATAAAATTCCTACCACTGATACCAACTATTTTATGAGTATTTCATGGATCACTTTTTTTTATATAGTCATGGATCACTTTTCTATGTACCTTTAAAGTTATACTCTCCCCCTCTCATATTATTTAACACAGGTGACTATGCACACTTATTTAACCTTGGTCCCTACATATATTATACAATATATCTACTAATTGAACTAAACTCATGGAAATTGCTTAATTTTTTTAAGATAGGTACTAATTGAAATAGTTGATGGATACATAAATAATTAAACTTAAATTGTTTTATTTGTCAAATCGTTTAGTGGCTAAAAATCCACTCATTAAGGCTGTGAAATATTGGAACGAACTCTAGGGTAGCTTCTGGTTCGACAGGGATCGAAGCATGAGGTCGAAGTCTGTTCGCATGCTGCTGTCGAAGTAGTGCGTGTTGTAGTCGAAGTTGTTCTAACATGCACTAGTCGAATTGGGCCTGTTTGTTATGTCCAATTGTTTAAGTTAGCTTGTACCCTAAGTTAGCTTGTAATGGGTAATTGTGAAAAAGCCCATTAGTTAGTATGTTAGGTTATTATAAATAGCATACTAGTCTCTCATCTTAGACGTGACGGAAAACCCTAATACGGCAAATCCTAATTTAGGGTGAGAGGGTTATTTGTTATTCTTGTAACGCTTGTAATCTTGTTTTAAGAGAAAGTAAAGAATAGCAGTTATAACCAATCCTTGTTGTTCTTCTTGTTTTCCCATTCCTTTTCCGTTATACTTTGTTCTTGACATCGTTTTTCACAACAAATTGGTGCGGTGAGCGTGGAGAAGATGCCTTCAACAAAGTATGAGATTGAAAAGTTCACCGGCGTGAACGATTTTGGTCTGTGGCGTTTGAAGATGAAAGCCCTACTGGTTCAGCAGGGTTGTTTAGAAGCCTTAAAGGGAGTCGCAGCCATGGATGCTGCGTTAACGGAGAAGGAGAAGACGGCCATGATTGAGAAAGCCCACAGCGCAATCTTGCTGAGCCTTGGTGATAAGGTTCTACGACAGGTATCAAAGGAGACGACGGCAGCAGGGTTATGGGTGAAACTTGAAAGTTTGTACATGACCAAATCGCTGGTAAATCGACTCTACCTGAAGCAGGCTTTGTATTCATTCAAGATGAGTGAAGACAAAGTGTTGGCTGAGCAGTTGGATATGTTCAACAAGCTGATTCTTGATCTGGAAAATATTGATGTGAAGATCGACGATGAAGATCAAGCGCTGTTGCTGTTGTGCGCTTTGCCCAGAACACATGCTCACTTCAAAGAAACTCTCTTGTATGGAAGGGAGTCCCTGACCTTTGAAGAAGTTCAATCAGCCTTGTACTCGAAGGACTTGAACGAACGAAAGGAGCATAAACCTTCGACTGTTGGTGAAGGTTTGGCCGTCAAGGGAAAATTCTTGTCGAAAGGTAAGTTCGATAAGAAGAAAGGTAAAAGTCAGCAGAAGTCTTACAGTGGCGAGGCATCTGGTATACGATGTTATCATTGTAAGAAGGAGGGTCACACGAGAAAGGTGTGCCCTGAACGCCTGAAGGATCATGGAGGTAAGGATAATGGCAACGTAGCCATTGCACAAGATGATTTCGACTCATCTGATGTCCTTGTGGTTTCGAGCAGCGACTCAACGAAGGAGTGGATTATGGATTCAGGTTGCACTTGGCACATGACCCCAAACAAAGACGTGTTCGAGGAACTATGTGAGCAAGACGGTGGATCTGTGTTGCTGGGAAACAACAAAGCTTGCAAGATTGCTGGTGTTGGATCTGTGAGATTCAAGCTCCATGATGAGTCAATAAGGTTATTGACTGAAGTTAGGTATGTACCTGATTTGAAGAGGAATTTGATTTCTCTTGGTGAATTCGACAAGAAAGGATATGTTTTCCAAGGAGAGAAAAGTATCCTTAGAGTCATGAAGGGATCGAAGGAAGTCTTGAGAGGCGTGAAGAAACAAGGCTTGTATGCCCTTGAGGCTGAAGTTGTAAGTGGTTCGACAAATGTTGCATCCACGAAACCTTTGTCGAAGATAGAAATTTGGCACATGAGATTGGGCCATGTCAGTGAAAGGGGTCTGATCGAACTAGGGAAACAAAATCTGCTTGGTGGAGACAAAGTCGAAAAGCTGAAGTTTTGTGAACCCTGTGTACTTGGAAAATCCTGTAGAGTGAAGTTCAACAAAGGTAAACAAAGAACACATGGGTCCCTTGATTACATCCATGCTGATCTTTGGGGGCCTGCAAGGTGTCCATCACATTCAGGAGCGAGGTACTTTCTATCCATAGTTGATGACTATTCCAGAAAGTTATGGGTATTCATCCAGAAGACTAAGGATGAAACTTTTGAGAATTTCAAAGGTTGGAAGACTCTGGTCGAAAATCAAACTGGCAGGAAGGTTAAGAGGTTGAGAACCGATAATGGCCTCGAATTTTGCAATGAGGCGTTCGACAGCTTTTGTGCTGCCTCTGGTATTGCAAGGCACAGAACTACTGCAGGTACTCCACAACAAAACGGTTTGGCTGAAAGGTTTAATCGAACTATTTTGGAAAGAGTTAGATGCATGTTGACTAGTGCTGGGTTAAAGAAGGTGTTTTGGGCTGAGGCTGTTTCGACAGCGGCATATCTGATAAATAGATGTCCTTCGACTGCGTTAGATATGAAGACACCTGAAGAAGTTTGGTCGGGACATCCACCAGATCTCGACAAACTGAGAGTATTTGGCTGCGTAGCCTATGCTCACATTAGGCAAGACAAGGTCGAACCTAGAGCTCTAAAATGCATGTTCATGGGATACCCTGAAGGAGTCAAAGCTTATAGGCTATGGTGCCTAGAGCCAGGTCACAGGAGGTGTATCACCAGTCGAGATGTAGTTTTCAACGAAGCTGAAATGGCTTTCAAGAAAACTGATGATGTTGATCGAAGTGCAGAAATTTCTGACGAAGAGCTGGAACAGGGAGAGATTCCTGTTGAGGTGGAGCATGTTGATGCTGAATTGCGTATCCCAGATGAAGTCGAAGAAGAAGGAGATACTGAGGAAGTTGAGGAAACTGTTGATGACTACTTGTTGGCAAGAGATAGGCAGAGAAGAGTTATCAAGCCACCTCAGAGACTTGGATATGCAGACCTTATAGCTTATGCCTTAATCTCTGCAAGTGAGGTTCTAGACGAAGAACCTAGAGACTATAAGGAAGTTCTAAGGAGTCGAAATAAGACTGAATGGCTGAAGGCCATGGATGATGAGATGAAATCTCTTCATGATAATAACACTTGGGAACTGATCGAGAAACCTGTTGGAGCAAGGTTAGTCAGCTGTAAATGGATTTTCAAAGTTAAGGAAGGAATCGAGGAGTGGCGTCGAAAAGATACAAGGCAAGGTTGGTCGCTAGGGGTTTCACTCAGAAAGAAGGTGTCGACTTCAATGATGTGTTCTCTCCTGTTGTGAAGCACAGATCCATTCGAATGTTGCTTGCCATGGTGGCACAGTTCGACCTTGAACTGGAACAAATGGATGTAAAGACTGCGTTCTTGTATGGTGATCTAGATGAAACAATCCTGATGAGGCAACCTGAAGGGTATGTCGAAAAGGGGAAGGAAGATTATGTGTGCAAACTACAGAGATCTTTATATGGACTGAAACAATCTCCTCGACAGTGGAATAGGAGGTTCGACAAGTTCATGGCACGGATAAGGTTCATTAGAAGTCAGTTCGACCACTGTGTTTACTTCAGATTTCGACCTGGTAATTCATTTGTTATTTTGTTGCTCTATGTGGATGATATTCTCATAGCAAGCAACAATATTGAAGATGTAATGAGGGTGAAGGCTGAACTCAATAAGGAATTCGACATGAAGGATCTGGGAGCTGCATCCAGGATTCTTGGGATTGACATTCGAAGAGATCGAAAGCAGTCGAAACTATGCTTATCTCAAGAGGCATACCTACGGAAGATTCTCTACAAGTTTGGTATGTCGAATTCGAAGCCTGTTGTGACTCCGACAAACCCTCAATTCAAGCTGAGTATAGATCAGTGTCCCAGTACTGATGACGAAAGAGCTTATATGAATAGCATTCCATATGCTAACATAGTAGGTTCTTTGATGTATGCTATGGTTTGTACTAGACCTGACATAGCATATGCAGTAAGTCTTGTAAGCAGGTACATGTCGAATCCTGGAAAGGCTCACTGGCAAGCATTGAAGTGGATTCTAAGGTACATAAATGGGTCTCTGAACAGAGTTCTGATTTATGGTGGAGCCTTGGGTGAAGATAGTAAAGCAGTAATCGAAGGATATGTCGACTCTGATTATGCAGGTTGTATGGATTCTAGAAAATCTATTTCTGGATATGTTTTCACTATGTTTGGTACGGCAATTAGTTGGAAAGCAACACTTCAGAAGGTTGTAGCATTGTCAACTACTGAAGCAGAGTATATTGCCCTCACTGAAGCTGTGAAAGAAGCATTGTGGCTTGAAGGTTTTGCTAAGGAGCTGAAACTTCAAGTTCGAAGTATCACTGTTAAATGTGATAGTCAAAGTGCAATACACCTGTCGAAGAATTCAGCCTATCATGAGCGAACGAAGCACATTGATGTGAGGCTGCATTTCGTCAGAGGAGTAATCGAGCGTGGAGAAGTCCAAGTGCTGAAGGTTTCGACAGACCACAATGCTGCTGATATGATCACCAAGACATTGCCAAGTTGCAAGTTTTTCCACTGTATGCAGTTAGTAAAGCTGCATGAAGAAAGCTAGCTGGTTCGAATTGATATTAGAGTTTGTTCCAAGGTGGAGATTTGTGAAATATTGGAACGAACTCTAGGGTAGCTTCTGGTTCGACAGGGATCGAAGCATGAGGTCGAAGTCTGTTCGCATGCTGCTGTCGAAGTAGTGCGTGTTGTAGTCGAAGTTGTTCTAACATGCACTAGTCGAATTGGGCCTGTTTGTTATGTCCAATTGTTTAAGTTAGCTTGTACCCTAAGTTAGCTTGTAATGGGTAATTGTGAAAAAGCCCATTAGTTAGTATGTTAGGTTATTATAAATAGCATACTAGTCTCTCATCTTAGACGTGACGGAAAACCCTAATACGGCAAATCCTAATTTAGGGTGAGAGGGTTATTTGTTATTCTTGTAACGCTTGTAATCTTGTTTTAAGAGAAAGTAAAGAATAGCAGTTATAACCAATCCTTGTTGTTCTTCTTGTTTTCCCATTCCTTTTCCGTTATACTTTGTTCTTGACATCGTTTTTCACAACAAAGGCGAATAAGTGAGGAATCCAAGATTCGAACCCCGGCATTTGCATACTTCAATGTCAATGTCTCTACCAACTGAACTATGATCACAGACACATTAAACATAAGGTCTATTGGGTTAACAAATTGCAAAATTAAAATTGTATATAAGGAAAATTGCAAAATTAAAATTGTATATAAGGAAAAGAAAGAAAATAACTTAATTGTAATTTTGGTCCATCTATTTTCACCATTTTATGGATTTTATCCTCTTATTTTAAAATCTGACAATTTTGGTTCTTTCATCATATTTTTAAACTAAAAAACTGATGATAAAATATGTTTTAAATGACGTTGTATGTGATCTAATGATTAAAAAGATCAACATCAATAAAGTTATAAGAAAACTTTCTTAAAAACTTCATTTGAAATATGTCTTATATATTTTAGATTAAATATTTTAATGATGGACGAAAACTATCAAAATTTAAAATAAGAAGACTAACTCTGCAAAATATTGAAAATAGATGATGAAAACTATCAAAATTTAGATTAAATATTAAGGAAAATATAAATAAGAAAAAGAAAGATAAAATTAATTCAGGGGTTCTTTATTTTATTTATGTGTAAGCTTTAATTTCTTTATCTTTATTTTTTTTCATTATCTTTTAAAACCCACACAAATAAATTATTTTCTCATTTTTTATTAAAAAAATACTGAGTTACCAAGTCACACACGATAATCTTATTTTTTCAAAATATTTATGAACATATTATCTTTCCAAAAAAAAATAAACATATTCACCATGGTCATCACCATCTTCATATCTTCACCATCTTCTTCTTAAACAAAAAAAAAAAAAGTCTACTTAAAATATATCTTCAAATAGCATGAATCTCATTGCTATGTTAACCTACATCTTCTTCTAAATTCAAAAACCAAAATCCCCAATCTCAATAAACACTAAAAAAATCAGGGCCTAAGATCTTTTTTTGATTCAATGTTTCTTTTGTTGACAAACAACCTTTGTTTTGTCTCTTTTCACACTTGATTATTATGTTTCATAGAACCATCTATGTAGTTTCAGCATCTCTTTGTTGTTATTTACTTGTTAAGAATAACTTAGATTGATCGTGATTGTGCATATAGAGAGGGAAAAGGACAATCCAGGGATACAAAACTTCTGCCATGGAAGGTTATTAGTCGTCTATGTAATGTTTGAACCCATTTGTTGGCAGAATTACCTTTCACTTCTAAGATACTAATTCAACAGTAACCATAACAGTTGGGTCAAAGCTCCCCTTTCATTTCTAAGAGGCTAGGCTAATTTTGGCCCTTTTTTTCAAGGTTTATTGAGAATTTATGGGTTTTGAGTTTAGAGGAAGATGGAAGTGAGCATAACATGTTATTTTGAGGTGTATTTTATTACATTTTTTTGTTTGTTTAAGAAGATGAAGATATAAAGATGATGATGAAGATGATGAATGTGTTCATCAATAATCTAGTTTTATTTTATTTTTATTGATAAACATTTTAAGAAAAAAAAAAGATTATCCTATATGACTTGCTATCGGTATTTTCTTTAAAAAAAAGAGAAAAAAAAGGTTTATTAGTGATAAAATTTCTTCTCCTTCCTAAACCTTAGGTGTCACCACTTTTTTTCTTCTTGATCTACTAAAGAGGGGTCACTTATGCACAGTCTTGATCCGAAATCACCTTTGCAAATTGTTTTTCTTTATCTTTTAGTTAAATAAGTGATTTCCATGTCTTATGAAATACGAGAAATGAATGAAAAGCTCATTGTTTCACTGATTGAATGAGTTCAGTACATCTTCTATATATGCAATACATGAGGATCATGTTAACTATAGTGAGCTAACAAGTAGAATAATAATAAAACTCTAGTAACTTGCTTAACAAGTTACTATCTATGTAAATGAAAATAAAAGGAATCTCATATATATTGTAATCAATCGCAATTTGGATAATAAAGTGGTAAAAGGCTCAGTAAGGAGAGATTTTGTGAAGAAATATGCAAGTTGATCTTGTGATGAAACTGGGAGTAACTTCATAATGTCTGCAAGCAGTGTTTCCCTGACTATGTGGCAATCTATTTCCAAATGTTTGGTCCTCTCATGAAAAACTGGGTTGGCTGCTATGTGGAGAGCGCTTTGGTTATCACAGTACAAAACAGGAAGCTTAGTACATTGAACTTGCAAATCCCTGAGTAAGTACAATAACCATTGGAGTTCACAAGTAGCAGCACCTAATGCATGGTATTCTGTTTCAGAGTAGGATCTAGAAACTGTGAGCTGCTTCTTGGTTCTCCATGATATCAATGAATTGTCGAGGAAGAAGCACTGGCCAGAAATAAATCTTCTAGTATTTTTACACCCTGCCCAATTAGCATCAGAGAATCCTTGAAGGTAAAGAAGAGAGGTTCTAGGAAAGAAAAGACCTTTGCCAGGACATGTTTTGAGGTATCTAAGTACTCTGAGTGCTGCATTGTAGTGAGTTTGGGAAGGATTATTTAAAAATTGGCTCAGTTGTTGAGTAATGAAAGTAATATCATGTCTGGTTGCATTGAGGTATAACAGTCTGCCTACAAGCTTTCTATAAGCTGGAATGTTAGTGTAAGGAGGGGAAGAATCATTGTAAAGCTTGATAGAGGGATCAGAAGGAGTGGAAACAGGTTTAGAGTCTAGAAAGCATGAATCAGTAAGCAAATCTAGACAATATTTTCTTTGACATAATGAAATGCCAAGCTTAGAGTGAGCCACTTCCAAACCCAAAAAATATTTGAGTTGTCCAAATTCCTTGATTTTGAATGAACTGTGCAAAATATTTTTGATAGAAGTGAATTCATCCAAGGAATTTTCAGCTAAGATTATGTCATCAACATAGACTAATAGCACTGTAAAGCATGTATCAGTATGTTTAATGAGCAAGGAGTAATCAGTTGAAGCTTGTTGATAACCATGTGAAGTCAGAAGAGAAGCCAGTTTTTCATACCATTTTCTGCTGGCTTGCTTGAGGCCATATAAAGACTTGATGAGCTTGCAGATCTGATTAGGCTTAGTAGGTGATATACCTGGTGGAATCTCTATATATACATCTTCCTGAAGATCACCATGCAGGAAGAGACAAAATAAAATGAGAATGAGAGTCAAATATATTGTGATAGGATATATATTTGGATATGGAATATGCATGATTAACAAATGAAGAAAAATTAGGACAAATGTAATCTTGTAGATATGTGGGTGAATTTATAGTTCTATTAGACTTTCTAATAGGAAGAGATGAACAAGAATTGATAGGAAGGTTATGGGAAACTGATTCAGTGTCTATAGAAATATCATAAGTGGAATAAGAATTAACAGGGAGAATGCTATCAGTAAGTGGATTAACAAGAGTTGACAAATCAGAAGAAGATGTAAAATACTCCCAATTCTGACTTTGAGAAGAAGGATTAGCTTTGTAAGGTTGAATACATTCATGAAAAGTGACATGTCTAGAAATATAAATTTCTTTGGTGTGTAAATCAAACAAAACATAACCTTTGAGATCTGCCTTGTAACCTAGGAAAACGGACTTTTTAGCTCTTGGTTCAAGTTTAGTTCTATGGTTTTGAAGAGTGGAGGCATAGCAAAGGCAACCAAAAACCTTGAATGTGAAAATGTCAGGTGGAGTATCATAAAGCATATGGTATGGTGACTTGTTTCGAAGAACAGGAGTAGTGACTATATTGATACGAAAAACTGCATGTAAGAAAGCATATGACCAAAAGGATAAAGGTAATTTGGATTTGTAAAGCAAAGATATGCTAATGTTAAGAATGTGTTGATGCTTTCTTTCTACTCTCCCATTTTGTTGGGGAGTTTCAACACATGACCTATGATGCAAAATACATTTTGAAGCATAAAAATTGTGAAGTAAAAACTCTGGACCATTATCAGTAGTTCTTATGATTTTAGGGTAATATGAAATTGGTTTTCTATCATGGTAATGAAGTTTTGAACATGAAGAGAAACTTCAGATTTTGATTTAAGTAAAATGATCCATAAAAATCTTGTATGGTCATCAACAATGGTGAGAAAATACTTGTGGCCATGGACAAAATTAATAGCAAGTGGCCCCCAAATATCAAAATGAACCAACTGAAATTTAGATGTAGCATTAGAAGAACAATGAGGAAAAGGTAATTTTTTATGACGAGCAAAGTGATAAACGTCACAAGCATCTTTATTATCAACAATTATAGAGGGATACAACTGACACATAGAAAATAATCTCTGATTTGACAAATGACCTAGCCTGAAGTGCCATATGGCAGATTCAGGAATCAAAGTACTATCAATTACAAGTTTAGAATTTGAAAAATTAGAAGTAGAAACATTACAAGCATTATGATCAACATTATTGAAAAGAGACTAAAAACAACTATTAAGCTGAGGCTGCTTATGTGGTGAGTTGTGATCACTAAGAGATAATATGTAGAGGCCATCATATTGATCACCCAAACCAATCATCCTATGTGATTTCACATCATGTATAACACATTGATTAGAGAGGAATTTAACATTGCAAGACAGAGAGATACACAGTTTGGAAACAGAAATCAAGTTAACCTTGAATTCAGGAGAATATAAAACATGATTTAGATATAAATGTGGAGAAAAATATACATTTCCAGCATAATGAACTTGTATAGTGTTACCATTAGGAAGACTAACATGGACAAGTTTAATTTTGTAAAATGAACTAAAGTGAGATTTTGAGAAACATACATGATCATTAGTTCCTGAGTCTATGATCCAAATAGGTAAAGAAGCAATATGCAGAGAACAAGAGAAAACACTTTGTATACATGATTGGTTTGAAACATGAGGGATGGAGTGAGAGGTACTGATTTGATTTGAGGTAAAAACAGATTGAGACATAGCTGAGGGCATCAAGGTTGCTTGTTGAAGCAAGGAAACAAGGTGCCCATATCTGTCTTGATAAATATTGAAGCTTGAATCATTGTTCCCAGTTTCAGTGTTACCAACATGTGCAAATTCAACAGTAACACTACTAGTGGACCCATGAGTAACAACATTAGCATTGCTTGATTTATTGGAATTTGGATATCCATGTTTTTGATAACAAGTTTCAATGGTGTGTCCAGAACGATTATAAAAGGTACAAAATCTGGAAGAATTCTTCTAATTGCCAGAAAATCCTTTACCACATTCATAAAGTTTCTTGGAATCAGCAGCATTAACCAAGACATTTGGTTCATTAATAGTTAGAGAAAGTAATGAAGCATGATTACTCTCTTCTTGAATAACAAGAGAATATACCTTGTTCAAAGAAGGAAGAGGATCCATAAGCAAGATTTGAGTCTTAACCACTGAGAATTAGTCATTGAGACCTGTGAGAAACTGGATAATTTGATCTTCAATACGATACACATGTGCAATTCTATAAGCATCACAACGACATTGATGAATACATGAACAAGATAGAAGAGGCATGTGAGAATTCAGTTCTTCCCAAAGCGATCTCATTTCAGTAAAATACTCCAATACAATTTTCCCTCCTTGCTTGAGGTTGTTGATGGAAGAACGAAGAGTGGAAATATGAATTCTATCAGCTTTGGAGAATCTTTCCTTCAGATCTCCCCAAACATCTGATACATAATCATGAAAAACAATCATTTGTGCTACGGACTCTAAAATAGAATTGATCAACAAAGAATGTATCAGATGATTACATCTTTCCCATGCTCCTCTATTCAAATCCAAAGGACCAGGTGTAGGAACAATTCCATCGATGAATGCGAGCTTGTTCTTCGGACCCAAAGTGTGCTTCATAGAACGACTCCATGCTAGATAATTGGATCCAGTGAGCTTTGGTGTAACAGTAACTGGTTTTGGTCCTTCACTAGGATGCACATAGAAAATGGATTCAGAATACGGTTGTTGAGGTTGATTCACCACAGGTTGTTGATGAGGAGGCATGGTGATTGATAAAGGTGAAATCAATCAAGAGAAGATGAAAAATTGCAGTAGAATCAAGGAAGAATGAAGAAGATATAAAAGGAATCTTCGCAAAAACAGAAAATGAAAACGAAGAACACACCGAATCAAGCAATGGCGAAAACACAAAGAATTAAGCAGAAAACATTTCTGCAGAAATTAGAGATGAAGAAGATTATGAAAATCAGAGAAAACGGTGAATATCAGCGGAAGAAAATTGTAACTGAAAATGGTTAGGATCGAAACTTCTCACATGAGAAAGAGAAGAGAACGAATACCATCTTATGAAATATGAGAAATGAATGAAAAACTCATTGGTTCATTGATTGAATGAGCTCGGTACAAGTTCTATATATACAATACATGAGGATCATGTTAACTATAGTGAGCTAACAAGTAGAATAGTACTAAAACTCTTGTAACTTGCTCTCTATGTAAATCAAAATAAACGGAATCTCATATATATTGTAATACCACATATTTTTTGTCTTTTTTTGTTTGCTTTATTCAGTTTTTTTAATTTCCGTATTTTTGCGGTGTATTTTTGACTTTTATATTTTAACGTAGCGTTTATTCGATTCAGGTTGAAAAATTAATTTTGATCGAGTGCGAATCCAATCAATAACTTTGTGTTATCAACGTTGCAGATTCGGATACATGAGTATTCTAGAGACTTGAATATAGATGCATATGTACTATGTCGTTTTATGCTATTAACATGAATGTTGTGAATATTCTAGAGACTTCAATGTATCTTTTTGTTTTAGCGACTTTGAATTTGTATCATATTGACGTACTCTATCAACGTGAATGAATAAATATTGTTTGTCTTCGTAAAATAAAATAAAATAAAAGACTTTAGGTAATTACGCCAAAAAAAAAATGGGTTTTTGTTTTGAAAGGCAGGCCAAGTGTCCCTTGAAACCATCAGTCACTTACATAACTCGAAGGTTGAAAAGCAAGCAAGCAATGAAAAAGAAAGAATGCAAATCCTTGAATCTAGGCAACCATTTCTCTCCGCCATTTCTTCATCCAAGAACCAAACCAAACCAAGCCATTCCTCCTTCCACATTTTCCACAAACCTTTCTCTCACCAATTCATCTTCTTCAAACCATCCTTGATTAATAAAATAATTATGAAAAATGAGGAACTGTGTTTCCTGCATTGTTCTCTTTTTATTCTCGTTATCTCTGTTGCCAAATATTCATTGTGCCCCTTCCTTTTTCACCGATGAAATCTACAAGGAACTTCAGAGTATCGCTGTTTTTTTGAATCAGGATATTAAATCCAGTTTAAGTTTCTGCATTAAGGATCCGTATGTCTACATTCACTTATTTGAATATTTATCTTCGAATTTATGAAAACATTTTATATATTTTTTTTAAAACTCGGTATCTGGCCTAAGGACCGACCAATTAAGGGTTCAACCCCACCGTTCACTTGCGGGGCCCATTTAAAGCTAGACCTATGGACTTAGCGTACTGAAATTGGCACCGGGAGGAGCACACTCTAAAGTCCCAAGCCAACATTATTATGCCAACTCAAATGAATTAGTTTATAAAAAACAACTTATCATAAACTCTACGGGATAGCTTATGAAAATAACTTATACATAAGCACTTATATGATAAGTGTTATGCTTATGCTAGATTACTGGACCGGGCCTAAGCATAACACATGCACCTTTGTAAAGCATGTTGATATCTATCAAGTACAAACACAAAAACACCAGACATGACCTTGATACTCACAATAGCGGAAGTGGTTGAATGTAACCACGTGTGTCGTTGTCGTGTGTGTCATTGTCGTGTCGGTCTGCAAACATGTCATCAATTTGAAGCGTGGGTGCTACATAACTTAGTATCACTTATTGTAGATACTATATCACAATGTCATTATTATTATTACTATTATTATTATTATTATTATTATTATGACATATGTAGTATGCGACAACGATTTTGAAGTATCCATTTTCTTTGTTGATCATACTTTTTACTATCTTTCAGGAAAAAAGATTGGGAGGAAGCTTTTGATTTTACGGGAAAGTTGGATTTCGTTGATTCTTGTGTTAAGAAAAAAGGTATGAGCTTTCATATTGATATTTTTGTGTATGTTTGGTTCTGCGCTGACATGAATTGATTTTGAGTGAATTGATTTTGTAAAATTTATTCTGACTAAGAGTGAATTGAATGTAAATTATTTGTGTTTGGATACATTCATGTAAAAGTGAGCTGAACTTTAAATTTGTGTGTAAAAATCAATTCTAGAGTCAAAAACTACAAATTCTAGCTTCAAGTAGAATCAATTATGAAGACAAAATCAATTCTACTCGAAAACAACCAAACATGTCAGAATCAATTCTACACTACCATAGTCAATTTTGGCTCCTCTAGAAGTGAAATCAAACATAACCTCAGTATCTCACAAAGTTAAACTCAAACTCAAACTCGTGCAAAATTCTAAGTTGTTGTTAGGCGAAAGCACATAAATAATTGTACGTATAGCACCCCCTCGCGTTAAAACCCATTAGTCCTCCATATATTATGTTGAAATTAAACATTTTTTTTACAAGAACAGTAGCCAAAAATCAAATACAGCATCAGTATCTTTTGCACAAAGATTATAACTATTGATAGATAAACAATAGTGTGTAGAATTTACTTGCTAGTAGGCTGTCTTTGGACCTTGGAAGATGATAGGTAAGCGAAAAAAATTAGACGTTTTTCCATTGGGATTACAGCTCAATAGTGTATAGAATTTAATATATTGATTGTTATTCGCATTTTCCATTCTCCTTATGATACAAAGGAAGCCACAATTCTCATAGATACGTGTTGCATGAAATTATGTCATTGAACCACTCAACTTAGCAGATTTTCTTGATAGTAGTTTTTTTTACTCTCTGTATGGTGCCAAAGTTGCACTTTAGTGTAACTGAGGCATTGGAAACTTGTTGGCTGAGGAAATCTATGGAATAGTTGAGTCTTGCATTGTTCTTATATATCTTGTATAATTTGTCAGCTTGACGCAAATTTCTGTCATTCATTTTATACCAGTTCCTAAATATCATGTGATTTGATCGACAGGAGATTTCCGGGATCGAATATGTACTGCAGCTGAAATAAGGTACTACTTCCATGGTTTCTTGGCGCAGGGAGGAGCATCATCTGAAAATTATGTAAAACCTAACAAGAATTGCAATTTGACCTCATGGGTTTCTGGTTGTGAACCTGGATGGGCTTGTAGTACAGGCAAGGATGTTGACCTAAAAAAGGATATAAAAGAAATTCCAAAGAGAACCAAAAACTGTAAACCTTGTTGCGAGGGTTTTTTCTGTCCTCAAGGATTGACTTGTATGATACGTAAGTATACGATACCTCTTGAAATATTACTTTTAATTAGGAATTATGGTTGAGTTTATGCTAATTATTGGGTTTTGTTATTGTTGATGCATGCGCTATCATACACTCCTTCCATATGTGATCTCTTCCATTATTTCGGTCTTCTGATCAATTAATTATCTTCTTATTCAAGCTTCAACACATAATATACATGTAAAAACCTTAGAAAATAGGCATAGATCCTTCATTATGTCGTAAATATGAGATATGATTGCCCGAGATAATTGCATATATCAAGATAAACATATACCTTATTAATCAAACTGGTTGTTTGTCTATATATTGCATAAACAGACTTGCATTTTTCCCTTCTGTTCTTCTTTTGTTGGTCATCATGTTAAATTCCATATTCTACAGAAAGTAACTTTTATTTCATTTAATATCTAAATTATCTATTGCGGATGAAAATTCACTGCTCAAGCATTACATTTTTAACCTTTCTCATTTTCCTCTGAATGAAGCTTGCCCCCTAGGTTCTTATTGTCCACTTGCAAAACTGAACAAGCAGACTGGACTATGTGAACCGTAAGCTCCACCTTGATCTTAATTTATATCCATTGTTGTCTAAGTTTCATCCCTAAAACGTAAAAATGAAATTGCAGATATAGTTACCAGATACCTCAGGGAGAAACAGATCATACTTGTGGTAGTGCTGATATTTGGACTGGTGTGCTGAACAATAGTGATATTTTCTGTTCTCCCGGATCATACTGCCCAACTACAACACGTAAAGTTTCTTGCGATCGTGGGTATTGATTTATCTCATTCCTCCTTTTGCTACAGTCTAAATTGTCTAAAATTCTTGTCACCAGATAATGTTCTCCAAAACTCCATTATTACGCAATGCTACTTTTCACGTCTATCACAACCAAGCTCATTCTGATTGCTCAATGTTCTTACTCGTTATGCCTTTCCAATTGCAGATATTACTGCAGGATGGGTTCTACTCATCAGAATCGTAAGTCTTTTTTTGTTGTTACGTATATTGTAAGTCTTGTTTATTTGGTTAATTTATGTCGTCATTGAATCCTTGATTTGTGCTTGATAAATTTGTAACATTTTCAAACTACTATACTTTATAAATTTATGCCTTGTCTTTCTATTTCCTTACCAATTATTTTAGGATCTATCCTTTTCAAACTACTATACAGCATAGTTGACATGATTAAATGAGTTAGATGCAAAAAAAAGTATTTATCTGTAACTGAATTTATTTTCTTGTCTCATTTACACACTCTGGAGGATATTATTCAGAAGCTTAGTTTGTACTGTTCATTTTTTGCAGCATGCTCCAAGTTCAGCCAATGTAATCCAAACACAACAACCCAAAATATGCATGCTTATGGTGCTCTGCTTATTGTAAGTAGAATACGACATGGCATTGGATGAAATCATGCTTGCTTTGGTTCTTTTTCTCTTTAATTTTTCTTCATTCGTTAGGCAATATGGAAAACTTCCATTCAACTTTACTTTTTCATTTTACGCTATATCAGGCTTTTTATTGCAATTTGGTTTTTGAATGATTATTCTTGATGATCTGGCTGCATAGATTTTATGGTTTGTCTTACAAGCAGATTATTAATTCTTTTGTTCCTTTCTCTTCTTTGTCCAAACTCTGGTGTATTGTCACGTAGTATGAATAAACACAGTAGGAGATCGGCAGAAAAATGACCCAAAGTTTACTTGCTTTTCTTATATATGCATATGTTATGAAAGGGCGTGAAATACTTTGAAATATTTGCCAAGCATTTCTTCTCTCTATTTCTAGTTTATAATATTTAGCATCATTAATTTCCCTTTGTAGGTTGCATTGAGTACTGTCCTGATCTTCATTTATAACTGTTCTGATCAAGTTCTAGCTACACGAGAAAGAAGGAAAGCTAAATCAAGAGAAGCTGCAGCAAGACAGGTGAGAGAAACTGTACAAGCTCGAGAAAGGTGGAAGATGGCAAAAGATGCTGCTAAAAAGCATAAGTTGGGATTGCAACATCAGCTATCACGCACTTTTTCTCGCAAAAAATCTGTAAAGCAAGGGGAGCAAGCTAATCCTGCTATGAGCAATTCAGGTTTGCCACCTCCTCCAGCATTGGCATCTGCAGCTATAAAAGGCCAAACAAAGGAACCTAGCAACCTTACTAAAATGTTGGATTCCCTTGACGACCCTAATAGTAATGAAGGATTCAATCTAAAGATTGGGGACAAAAATATTAAAAAGCAAATGCCAAAGGGAAAAAATTTACATACTCAAAGTCAAATTTTAAGATATGCTTATGGTCAGATTGAGAAGGAGAAAGCTCAACAAGAGAAAAACAATAACTTGACCTTCTCAGGAGTGATTTCAATGGCTGCTGAAGTTGAGGAGGATATTAAATCAAGGCCTGAGATCGAAGTAGCTTTCAAAGATGTAACCCTTACTTTGAAAGGGAAAAGAAAACATATACTGAGGTGTGTGACGGGTAAAATCATGCCCGGTCGAGTTTCAGCTGTGATGGGTCCCTCAGGAGCTGGCAAAACTACATTTCTTTCTGCCCTTGCAGGGAAAATAAGAGGATGCACTATGACAGGCTCAATTTTAGTCAATGGAAGACCTGAATCCATTCACTGTTATCAGAAAATTGTTGGATATGTGCCGCAAGATGATATTGTGCATGGGAACTTGACGGTGGAGGAAAATCTTCGTTTCAGTGCAAGATGCAGGTACCCCACTTTCCATGCAGAACTCAATTTATACATTTTTATTTTGAATGATTAAAATGCATATAATTTTTTTATTGTTTACGTGACCCCGTCTTTCCGATCTTTTTATTGCGCTAACACGTGTAAATTATGAACGGTATTTTATATGAAATTTTAATTTTGATTATAATTATAAATACAAATATTTGTGACTTTCAAATTGTAACAAACCCAAAAAATCATGTTTAGCTTTTTCAATAACAACAGTAATTTAACAAATATAATATAAATCCTTATCTTTTTTAATACCACCAACAGTATAACATTACTATAGGAAAGTTTGTTGAAGGGTATAGTTGAAATCATAAAAAATTCAGCCCAAAATCTCTATCCCCTCTATATATAATATTGATAATATTGTTCCTATTGTAGTGAGATATTTCCTATTTTAATGAGATTTAATTTTTTTTATTAAAATTTAAAATAATATTATTAAAGGATGAAATAGTTTAAATGAAGAGTAAAATATGTAATAAAAAAGTCAGCTCAAACTCATGTATTTTAAGATATTTTCTTTATATATATAGGATAGATAAAAGGATTACTCCTTTGTATAAGGGAAAACCCTCGGAGGAGATCACTCTCCCCTACACTTTTTTATTCACTCAATAAAAAAGTTGCTTCTTTCCATATGCTTCTATTACTTACTTCTCTTTATTTGTTCGTATCAAATATTTTCATGTACACTATGTTTGGTATCTGTTAAATATAAGAAAAGTGTCCTATATTATCTTGAATTATCTCATATGATTAGTTTCTTATTTTAGAGCATCTCTTAACTCTTAAGATAGTGTTTCCATATTACTTAGTTATTATCATGATTTGTTTTCCTATTTATTTAGGATTTGGAATCTTGTCTTAAGAAAAATGTCCTATATTATCTTGGAACCTTAATTTTTCACAACAACCCTCTCATTAGTTTCATACTGAAGACGTTGATGAAATCCATTAGTTTTGGGGTACTGAGATAGCTTAGTCTAAGGATGGTCTAGTAATTTCACAAAGCAAATATGTTAAATATGTTTTTGAAGAGACTGGACTATTGAATGCCAAACTAATACAATTCTCCTAATTCCAATTAAACAAGAAACAAATCGTGAAGCAAAAATAAATCTCAAAACTAATCCTAATAGATAGTTTAAGATAAGGAGGGGATAGAGATTATCATTCCTAATTCCCCTTAGTTTTTTTAATTTTGATACTTTTTTAATTTTGATTTTTTTAAAAATACAAATTATTTCAATTTTGATTTTTTAAAAAATACAAATTACACATGGCAAGCATTTAATAAAGACATGTCAGCAAAATTCAACACATCAGCAAAAAAAAACACGAGGGGCTACAAAATCAGAAAGAGGGGTAAATGATAGGGTGCAAAATCGCTCAAAAAAAAATATGGGGTGCAAAATCGCACAATTGGAAAAAGATAGGGGGCAAAAGTGCAATTAAACCTATTCTAAATTACTCTAAGATGCAACTCAAATTTCATTAGATATTTTTCATGTATTTTAACGAAGTCTTTGTATTTTTCTGTTGATTCTGTATAATATTGAGTTTTTACCCTTTTCTAATTGTTATTTCATTTAAATGTCTGCTTCTTATTACTGGAGACTATCTGATGACATGCCAAAACCAGATAAGGTTCTGATTGTTGAAAGAGTTAATTGAAACCTTGGGACTCCAGGCAATAAGAGATTCCCTTGTTTGGGACAGTAGAGAGGCGAGGCATATCTGGTGGGCAACGAACACGTTGTAAATGTAGGGTTGGAGATGGGTTATGGAGCCTTCATTGTTAATCTTAGATGAGCCTACAACTGGTCTGGACAGTGCATCTTCCTCTTTACTGCTGAGAAGCAACTTCGTCGTGAAGCTGCTGAGGGGTAAACGTTTGCATGGTACTTCACCAACCAAGGTAATGTCACCAGAGTATTAAACTAGATAAAAATGTTCTTCAAACATATTCCAACATAAAGTTAAAATCTGACTTTTTATTTTGTTGTGATACAGCTATACTTTGTTCAGAATGTTTGATGATATAATATTTCTAGCAAAGAGGTGGCCTACTGCATATACGGACCTGTAAAAAAGTAGAAGAATACTTTGGCTGGCATTGGTATCCCCGTTCCTGATCGCGTTGAATCCTCCAGACCATTTATTGACAGTTCTGAAGGTTTAGTGAAACCAAATGAAGGTGTGACCTATCAACAACTACCTGTCAGATGGATGCTTCATAATGGTTACCCAGTACCACCAGATATGCTTCATTATGCTAATGAAATTTCTGCTTCATCTTCCTCAAGTGCAAATCATGCAATAAAGGGTGCTGATGAAGCTGTGATCAATCATTTGCCGACGAGTTTTGGGAGGATATGAAAAGTAATGTGCAGTTGCAAAAAGATCATATAGAGGCAACCTTCTTAACGACTAAGGACTTATCTGGCCGAAGAACTCCTGGTGTAGGTCGGCAGTACAGATACTACCTTGGGCGGTATGAAATCCTATGATTTAATATTGATACAATTGCCCCTGCAGCCAATTAATTAACGAGGCTCGATTTCTAGTTTCTAGTAACCAGGCTTCTCAGCTTTTGGTTCCTATAAGAAATAATTACTAACAACTACTAATTACTATATTATTTGTCATTTAAAAAAACTGAGTTTTGATGTGAAATAAATCTGAAGTATCACTTATGTATTTCATCTAATATAAACAAGTAAAAGATATAGTGTAGAGTTTGCATCGTGAAACATGAGATATGAGTTAGTCTAGTCTTCGTCCGTGATAAATATGATATAAAATCATTTTTGTAGCTTTACCTAATAGCTTTTTGGATGGTTAGTTCATGAGACGGTTGTTAGAATATTTTGGTCTTAAATATGGTACAAGAGCCTTTATGACCAAGTGGTCTATAGAGTTCAATTGTTAATAACAAATTGGATTTCAATTCAGGTAGGTAGACCTATACAGTCACTGTCCATGTTTCAAGTCCAATTTACTTTTGCATGAGGCCATTTTAGAAATATAATGTAAAATTATGTATCTTCATCTCAGTAGCTCAAGTTTTTGGATAGTTGATTAATGATTGTTAAACTTCATAGCTTATTTTGAACAAATTGAGCTGTTTGTATTTTAACTTGGTCCATTCCTTTCAGGATTGGTAAGCAGCAGCTGCGAGAAGCAAAAGCACAAGCAGTTGACTATCTCCTTTTATTAGTTGCTGGTGCTATCTTGGGAACTCTTACTAAAGTAAACGATGAAACATTTGGATCTCTTGGATATACATATACTGTCATTGCTGTATGT